>JAWQEG010007822.1:0-2500 GCA_033782935.1 Petrolisthes cinctipes
ATGGGAAGAGTTCAACTTTATTGGATTAAGAGATTACAGCATTATCTCGGGAAAGATAATAGCAGACCAAGAGGAAGAGGTAAAGTTTGTAAGAGGAGACCAAGTGGAAGAGGTAAAGTTGATAAGAGGAGGCCAAGTGGAAGAGGTAAAGTTGATCAGAGGAGACCAAGTGGAAGAGGTAAAGTTGATAAGAGGAGGCCAAGTGGAAGAGGTAAAGTTGATCAGAGGAGACCAAGTGGAAGAGGTAAAGTTGATCAGAGGAGACCAAGTGGAAGAGGTAAAGTTGATAAGAGGAAGTCAAGTGGAAGAGGTAAAGTTGATAAGAGGAGACCAAGTGCTAAGGTGGCCAGTAGCCCAACCTCAAAGGAGCAGAGACTACATTGTGCCTCCGAACCATGAGGACACGGCCACGGTACGAATATTTGTGATGGCAGACAGACTCATAGTGGGTGATGGAGATGCTGAAGGGCCTCTCTGCATCCTTACACCGCCGTACAGGGAGGAGAGCAGCGGAGTGGACTCTAGAGAGGTATGTAGCAGGTCAGGGAGAGAGGACGTCCATCACCACGAGGTGTCAGACGGTAGGCTTCCTACGTGAGTCTGTCAACTGTAGCATTGTGATGTAAACTGACATGGGATGTCACTCATAGAAATTTGACAGTCAAGTTACGATGACGCAATAAGGTCAAAAACGATAAAATCTGCTGAACAACTGCAGAGTGTGTGGGCTGAACATTGGAGAGAGGCTGAAGGGCAGGCTTGGAGTTACAAATGATGGCAGCATTTACTCCTCATTGACAAAGAAGACACCAGATGGAGCCGATGGACAGAGGCATAGGAAGCGAGTGCATCTTGTATGTGGGTGGGAAGACTGGCTGGAGCAGATTGTTTTGACCAGGCATCAATAAGTTGTTGGGCATAGGAGGTGGGAGTGTGCTGACGGGTAGTGGTGGGAGTCTTTTTAACAACCCAAAGATGAAATGCCACATGGAAGACACACTCATTTGCTGGTTGATGCTGTCTGTGAACCGCTGTTAGGTCAGTATGAACACACTCCTGCACGGTAACTAAAGCATCCCTGGACATCTGATAATGATGGACCAGGTCAGGAGTTGAGTTGGCTTGAAATAAAAGGCCATCACGTTCAGCCTCCTCCCTCCCCTCCTGTATACGTGCGTTAAGCATCCAGGAGTGGGTAGTACGACAAGGTTGTAGGTGTGGCCGGGAGATATATAGCCTGTAAAAGTCATAAGTGGCAGATACAAGATCGAGTATAACTGGTCAGGTGAAGAATGGTCAAGAGTAGAGAACACATGGGCCATAAATGAGATATATGTTAGGCAATATTTAGGGGACACAGCAATAGTTAAACGAGTGACAGGATCAGTAGATCCAGCAGGCAGAGAATAATGAAACTGAAGTGCGTCGTGATCAGAGAATAAAGTTGACACCGAGGAGCACTGGACCTAAGATACTATCAGGCCAGAAGTGAGAATGTGATCCAGAGTATCTCTCCGGGAATGAGTGGCGCCGCCAGTGTCCCAACATGTCAGATGATACTTGCGGATGTATGAAAGGAGACGAAGATCAATACGATTATTAAAACCAGAACAATCACCCAGGTCAGAATACCGAGCATTGAAATCTTTAATATACACCATGTCATGCACTGTAGGAAAAGGAAGAGCCTCACGAATGTGTAATATAGGGTATAGGATGAGACGTTGTGTGTGTGTGTGTAGTATAGGGTATAGGATGAGACGTTGTGTGTGTGTGTGTAGTATAGGGTATAGGATGAGACGTTGTGTGTGTGTGTGTAGTATAGGGTATAGGATGAGACGTTGTGTGTGTGTAGTATAGGGTAGGATAAGGAGTTATGTGTGTGTGTGTGTCCTCATAAGGGTTTTGAGTGAGATACTGATTCCTCCTAAATATACCAGAAAACAGAATCCCTCAATGATACAAATGGAGGAGTTGTTTTGTTGCTTGGAATAGCTTGGAGGAATCATTTATCAAGTGTATAGAAAAAAAAAAAAAGTGAGTCAATATCCCCTTCACCTCGATGTGTTTCCTCTGTTTCTGTTTTCTGTGTGTGTGTGTGTGTGTGTTTGTACCTATATATAGCACACACACTCTCTCTCTCCCTCCCTCTCTCCTTCAGGCAATTACTCTATATTTTGTGGGAGGTGTTGCTGAAGGTTGGACTCATATGACATAGCAGTGAAGCCTTTACAACACATTCTTGTCTCATACATACTTGCAGGGCTCGTTAAATATTTCATCATGATGAGGCTATTCCAAGCAGACCTGGATGGATCATTATTAGGGCTCGTGACTGTACAACAATCCTAGGTTTCATTTTCCTCTCTTTTCTCTTTTACGCTCTTCATAAAAATAGCCTCTTACTTTACCATTTATATCTTTCCTTGTGTTCCTCTGTTTTTCTCCCTTTCTTCCTCCCTTCCTTCCTTCCTTTCTCCTCCTGTCTTTCTTCCTTCTT
>JAWQEG010007822.1:5000-35538 GCA_033782935.1 Petrolisthes cinctipes
CTTTAACGATATGAAAGTTGGAGAGAGAGAGAGTATGTGTGTGTGTGTGTGTGTGTGTGAAGGAGGAAGGGGGATGAAAGAGAGAGATATTACCTCACACACACACACACACACACACACACACACACACATATATATATATATATATATATATATATATATATATATATATATATATATATATATATATATATATATATATATATATATATATATATATATATATATATATATATATATATATATATATATATATATATAATACACACCACCATTTGATAACCAAATTATCTTACATTATACTTGGAGTACCAAGAGGTCAATTCTACTGACGCTTTATACAACATTAATATTATCAAAGATCAACTTTAGAAGTCCAATGTAGCTTATTGTACACAAGAGCATTAAGGAGTTAGTACAGTACAGCTTTGGTAAATCTGGTGCTACTGATTCCTCCATACTACTCCAACCAACAACAACATTATTTTAGTCAATGTGGTCCTGTTGTTATCCTGGCAAACTTTGGAAGAATCAAGGTATTCCAGTGTACCAAAAGTGTATTATCTCCTTTATAGGATGAAGAAGTTAGTGGTCCACACAAACTTGTTTTTGGTTTAATTAAAATAGTAGACTTTGTGATAATATATATTTTAATGGATGTTATTTGGTTTGTTTTGGGTTCACAGGTTCATGGAGTGAGGCACCATCTTCTTTCACAAGTTCCCATCGCCGTGTCCAACGAAGCGTCACGTGCAATGAATCATGCTACCACTCAAGTAAGTACTTAATTAGTGATGTGTGTACCAAACGTCATGGCTAACCAATGATGATGGCTCATACAATGGATTTATACAAATACATTGACAATGACTGACCTCTTGTTTTACCTTTGGATGAAGCTATATATCTTCTTTGTCTCATAGTCTAGTTGTTATGTCCCTTTTTTTTTTTAATGTTCATAGTATAATGTGTGGCTTATGTCTTATTTCATCTAGTGCTAAATGATTGATTGATTGATTAATATTAGGCGCAGCAACAACGAGGTCATATGGACAGTTGGAGAAGTGAAAGTCCTTTTAGTGATATTTTACGACAAGCAGGGATATATTGGGAAGGTATTCATAGCCCCCTACCCCAGGGGGTCATTTGTGTGGCTATTGTAATCACCCTTCCTGTGTGTGTGTGTGTGTGTGTGTGTAACCTAATCTAACCCAGGGTGGTGATGATGATAATAATGATGGTATTATATTATAGATTATATTGTTTCAGAGCTACGTCAAGAAGCAGTAAAGGAAGCCTTGTCTCAATGTCAGTCACGATGCAACAATCTTCCTTTACCCTACAAGCGTCCCTATATCAAAATATCACCTGACAAACACAGTCACGATTCTGGTAATGTATAATAATTTAATATATCCTTTTAACCATTTTATTAATTTATGAAAAAATATTATATTCCCTCAGTTCATTCATTTATTCATTTTTTTATTATTTAAACTATTAACACTACGTTCCCTGGTTATTATGTATTATTTTCTGTATAATATTATTCATTGCATCATTAATAATTCTTATTCCTTATCTGTCTCTTCGCCTTCTCTGGAGAATTATTATTATAGACATTATCAATAGTCGTATCCTTCCATCTTTTTATTAATTGTCAATCCTCCATCCAGCATCACCAATTCCACTCATATATCCACAGATTCAGTAGGTAGTGAGGATGAGAGTGTAACCCCCATTGAATCAAGTAGTGAAGGACACAACAGCAGATCACAGGACTCTTCACCTGTTAGTAGTAGGGTTCCTCTCGTCCTTCTCTTCTCCACTTCACCTCAGACACAAGAGGAGGTCAGTTGGGATGACAGTTTTACACCTACTACTGAGTCACCTTCCCCTCAGGACTATCACCCACCTCCTATACCCCCACACGGGTACGTTATTATTGATATGTTGTCTAAATGTACAGTCACGAGTATTAATAAGTATACAGCTTTGGTTGAAGCTTTGAACAGACCAATTCACCAACGAACTAATTCCAATGGAGATCTTATTGTGCATTTATTTACTGTATCTAGGTATACGAAGCACACTTTGATACTTATTAGTGCTCGTGACTGTATGTGTAGTTAAGGGAATAATACACTTTGGATACAACGGAGCCGCTTGATTCCTCCAAAGTATGTCAGGAAACACAATACCAGATGAACACAAATAAAGGTGTCCTATTTGTTGCCTAGAATAGTTTGGAGGCATCAGTTACTCCACATCCACCAACTGTGTACTCTCCCCTTAATAAATCTGCAGCAACTCATTCCTCCAAACTATTCCAAACAACAACAAGCCACCATTATTTTTGTTCATTTATTTGTCTTTCCTGGCATACGTAGGAGGAATCAAGGCTTCCTAATGTACCAAAATTATCATTAATTACCAATTATGAAAGAGCAACGTTATACATGAGCAGACCAAAGCTCTGGGCAAGGTTAGGTTAGGTTAGGTTAATAGGGTTATGATAAGTTAGGTTAGGTTAGGTTAGGTTAGGTTAGGTTAGGTTAGGTTAATAGGGTTATGATAAGTTAGGTTAGGTTAGGTTAGGTTAGGTTAGGTTAGGTTAATAGGGTTATGATAAGTTAGGTTAGGTTAGGTTAGGTTAGGTTAGGTTAGGTTAATAGGGTTATGATAAGTTAGGTTAGGTTTGCATTATTTTTACCAGGTAATATAGTGAATATAGATGTCATTATTTATTACATACAGCCTCTCTTCTCATTTCAGGAATAGCCAGGTGAGAAGATGCCAAGAAAACTGAGCAAGGTTTTCACGTACTATTTGGCCACAAGAATTCATACACACGCTGTTGTTGTTTTCGAGGGTTTACAACATGTAGGAAATGTAAGACTATATAACTGCAATACAACATTATTATTAGGTTTGTTGTTTTGCAATGTAAGACAACGTAACTGCAATACAATATTTTTGCACAGAAGCAGACATGAGGGACACACACACAGTAGACTTTAAGGGACCCTGTGATGTAGTGAGAAAATTGGAGATCAATGAGTCTTTCAAATATTGCCACGAAACACACACACCTATACGGAAGGAACTTGTTTCGTGGCATGGTCTGGAGGAATCAGAAGCCTCCAAATTTCATCCACGATTACAGGGTCCTTAAGGAGAACAGACGTCTGTCTCACAACATCAGCAGAAGTAATCATTACCTATTTGTTTAGTTATGGATTTGAGTCAAGCTTGTTTTTAGTTTAACAGAGTCAATTCTGTAAAGATAAAAATAGGTAAGAACAAATAGGTAAAAACACACACACACATTTATTGCAATACTTCCACAATAATGAATGACCTCTCTTTCCATATAGTCTGTGTAAGAATTCCTGTGGTCGATTGTAATGTACTTTGTCATCCGAGTACTAGAGCATCTATCTGTCACTGAGGTCCCCCAACATGTCTCATCCATGGAACTTCAATTAGCCTCTTGTGTATTTGGCTTTCTAGACTGATTGATTGATTGATATTAGGCGCCACAACAGCGAGGTCATATGACGCACGAGGAAGAAGGTGATTGAGAGGCGGGACAGTAAGCACAAAAGGTAACAGATGAAAAAAAAAATTAACAGTTGAAAAAGTGAAAGCCCCTTTTAATGACCATTTACGACAAGCAGGGATACTGGGGTGGTATTGATAGCCCCCTACCCCAGGAAGGGGTATTGGGGTGGTATTGATAGCCCCCTACCCCAGGGAGAGATACTGGGGTGGTATTGATAGCCCCCTACCCCAGGGAGGAGGTAATCATAGCCCCCTATCCCAGGCAGGGATACTGGGGAGGTATTGATAGCCCCCTACCCCAGGCAGGGATATTGGGGAGGTATTCATTGCCCACTACCCCAGGAAGGAGGTACTCATAGCCCCCTATCCCAGATAGGGATACTGGGGAAGTATTGATAGCCCCCTATCCCACACAGGAGGTAATCATAGCCTCCTATCCCAGACAGAAATATTGTGGAGATATTCATAGCCCCCTTATACCTACACCATGCAGGGGGTGTTGGCTTTCTAGTCATTTCAGCTCCCTTTTATCATTGTGGTCGTCCTGCACCAAACCTATTAGAATTTTGTTATCATTAATTAGATACGAGAGTTATTTTTTTTCCTGTATTGAAATGTGAAAGTGTTTTTATTATCATTAATAGAAATTATTATTTTCTTTGTATTGAAATGTATGTGTGTGTGTTACTGTAGTGATGGACCCTACTTAATAGACCCTGGGATCGTGTAGGAAAATTGGAGGCTACTGATTCCTTCTGAGCATCACATGAAACAGACTCCTTCTATATGAGTAGTGTTTCGTGGCAATGATTGGAGGACTCGATAACCTCCAGTTTTTTCTACTATATCCTTAATGGTTTTTAGAATAACAAGTATGTTTATATAACCTGATGATGATTTTTTTTTTTTTTTATTCTGTAATAGTAGTTGTCCTTTGCCACACCCGTACAAACACTGAGCCCTTATATTCACAAAAGCAAAGTTCACTCGTAAGGGGAGATTTTTTTTGTTGGTGAATTGGAAGGTCTATGATTCTAACAAACAAGGTCAGGGAACAAACCACCCAATACTTAAGAGGAATCAGTTTAGCCTTCCAATTTACCAACAAGATAATTTCCCCTTAAGTTAAAATTTTGTTGTTGGTGAACGTTACTTCCTGGCAAGAGAAGTAAAAAAAGTCCCTTTAGTCGCCTTTTACGATAATCCCTAATGATAGACACTTGTTGTATTCCACTTACTTGTTACTTACTTACTAGTGACAAGTTATAAACCTTTACAGGGTTTAATTAACATACTGGAGATAATGTACAGTTGCCGACACATGAAACACACACACTAAATTCAAACGAAGCCCCTTATCGAACATACAATAGGACTCGTCGCCTCTACACACACACACACACATACAGACACACAACGTCTCAGTGAGAAGCCCCCCGTTTCATGTGTGATTGTTTCATATGTCGCCAACTGTACAAAGGATATGGGTGATATCTTTTACATAATGAAAACAAACAAAAGCATAATGATGTAAATATATCACTTTATACTGACTGTATATTATTTCTCTATCCTGACACCAGTATGTATGTATGTAGCCTACACTGCAGCCTATGTATGTATAGTCGAGCACCACAATCCCTAGCACACTTGAGATCTGAAGCAGAACGGTTGAAAACTTTAGTAAGCAATTTGTTTGATATCAGATTGTGGATTTATTTGATATATGATTATTTTTTTACCACGACTGCACACAGCGGGCAGCCGTTGTCACACAGTGATATTAAGCATAAGTACATGACAAATTACTATTATTATATAAGAGTAAGGAAAAAAAAGATACAAGCTTTGAATAAATAAATCCAAGTCAAATATGGTAATTAGTAATTTTAAAGGAGTGGTACCAAAGGGTTGCCGGTGCGGCGTGGTCGGACAGTGTGACCACGTACAGTACATAAAACTGTGTGTGTTTTGCCATGATATGCGGCACGATGCGGCGGTGCGGCGTCGCAACTCTGATTCATTCATTAACCTGCGAGTTTGTGTGGAATTAATTAACATCATAGTATCATGATAAATATTTTATCGCTATCGCAGCTTCTCAACGAGACACAAAAAGTTGTAGCATATATTGTAGTTAATTTGTAGAAATAATGAAATAATAAATGATGTATGAAGATAATTCTAACTCGAACTTTCCATATTTACATTGGACACAGTGTTGCCAGATGCAGGGCAATTTCTCTGTTTTAGGGAATTTTGAAGTTTACACAGGAAAATTATACAAAGAATGTTCAAGAGTATACAGGGAAATTTCTACCAGACGAAATACCAAATATACCGTCAATGTTCAAGAGTAAACCGGGAATTATTGAGGTAAAAAGGAAAATATTATAGGTGAAGTTATGGATATTTCCAGCGCTCCCACTTCTGGAGATTTTGTCCCCAGATTGGAACTTTTGAGTGCATCTATAGATAAATCTGGGGAATTGAGCTTTCTAGTGATTTTCTGGGGAATTGTGGTCGTGTCTGGTGACAATATAGGTATTTTTGCCTAAAATGGGCATTGGTCTGCACTGAAGGTAAGCGCACGGTCTAGTTAGTAAGGTCTGTCGGCCAGCTGTATACCCAGTTAGTCAGCTGTTTTGTGAGTTATATTTTCCTTTCCGGAATTTTCATTGGCTAATGGAACCAACCATTGTGATAACTCAACCAATCACAGTCCAGGGATATTTCAGCCCAAGTCTGGGGAATTCCCAGTCAACATTTGTGGGAACCCAGCTGGATATTTCGTGAAGCAGACCCTGGCACCTGGCATCTGGCATCACTGATTTGACACATCCAACATGGCGGACGGATGTCACCGGGGACAGCTTATTATATTATGTTGATATAAATAATGGATTCCCTGTGTGATAATTACAACTCCAGGTAAGTCCACCACAACACTGATATATTATTATGGGCCATAGTCAAGTACATGTATGGTAGTGTATACGATGACGTGGTACCGGTACCACGATTCCATAGACAAATAACAGAACCGTCGTACCGGTACCACGCCATCGTATACACCATGAATGTTCTTGAATACGGCCCGGTGTCTTAGTAGAGTAGTATAGCTTAAAAACCTTAATGGTATTTATTGAATGAATTACCGTTTTGTAGCAGTGTTGCCAGATCCGGCTGGGTCCCAGTATTTTACCCCTGTCATTTATTGTACTTTATCACGATTATTTCTCGGTAGTTTGCCCAGGTTAGGTCCGGTCCCGGTAGTCTGATGCGGTCTAGGTTAGGTTAGGTTAGGTCAGGTCAGGTAAGGTCAGGCTAATTTCAAAATGCCCCATTTGCGTATGCCCTATCTTGGAAATGGGGCATTTGCGGAGGAAATGCCATAGAAGAAAATAGTCTTAGAATGGTCTAAAGAAGTGGGTAATGAAGGTAGAAAAAACGTACGCAATAACGGTAATTCATTCAATATTTACCACATTAATTTTTTTTTTTTTTTTTTTTTTTTTTTTTTGCGTATATATCCCTGAACATCCCTGGTGTGGTGTGGTAGCAATACGTTTGTCCATGGAACCATCGTAATGCATCACCAATGTTCTTGAATATAGTACTAATGTTACACCAATATTTCTTCGTAGGTCCTGTCAGTTTATTTTTATTATTATTACCGGGTATTATTATTATTATTATTATTTAAGTCTTACTAAGACTGGGTAATATTGTGATGATCTGCACTGGTGAACTACTGGTTAGGTTAGGTAGGGTTCAGGTTCCTATTACCATTACCAGTGGAATTATCAGTTTTACCATCTTTACCCACTAATTTATACCATTCTAAGACTATTTTCTTCAGAAATTTTGAAATTAGCCTGACTTTACCTGACCTTACTAAATAGATAGATAGACACACATATGGACTAATGCTTGCTTTGGTATAGTACTAATCTGTATGGGTTTTTTTCAGTATCAAAAGAGGACTACCACAACAACTACCACAACATACTACCCCCATGAGGTTCAGGAGAATACTACTGACTACCACAACTACACATGAGATTTATTAGAGTATTACTGACTACCTCACAATACAAGAATGATGATGAGTGTATTATATGGGTTTTCATCTTGACAACATACAGTCATCCAGAGTGAGTTCTTTCTATACAAGTACTGTACACTGTATACTGGTGTGTATGTATAGGACTCAACATTGAAGAGTTTTTTAGTGTTGTTTAGGTTGGTGCCTCTCTCTTTCTTTTTAGTAGATAATATTTATTTTTTTTCATTGTCTGTATTCCTTCCATTCATAACCTTCCTTCCTTCCTCACTTTCAGAATAAGAGGGTAGTACAGTGTTGGTAAATCTGGAGCAAATGATTTCTCCAAACTATTCCAAGCAACAACATACCACTACTGTATTATGTTTGTTCAACTGGTCCTGTTTCCTGACAAATTTTGGAGGAATCACAGCTCTCTAATGTACCAAAAGTGTATTATGTACTCCCATATAGCAGTCACAAGAAAATTTGATAACACAAAAACAATAGTTATACAATATTTGAAAGGTGATTGTGTATATAAAGGTGTTATAATTATTATATGCTGTGTACAGGAAGGCTTATGCCAATCTTATTAAGATAATTTCAGTAACATCACAATACAGCAAGTTTAATCGTTATTTATGCATGGGTCTAAGATGAGGATTATTTAAGGGCAGATTCTCACGTTGGAAAATCTAAGGCTATTGATTCCTCCTAACTATAACAGAAAACAGACACCCTCAATGGTATTGATAGGGATCTGTTTCATGGCATAGTTTAGAGGAATAAAAAATATTCCAATTCACCAACAAAAGAATCTCCCCTTAACCCTTCTAAACCTAAAAATGATGTAATCTTTTTCATTGATGATTGCCTCGTTATTTTCTGTACTGTGTTGTCTAGTGGAGTAATAATACTTGGGTTAATATTATGTAATATCCAACACCTTTCACCAAATCTTTGCTCACAACTGGTTTCTATATAATGAAGGGATTTGTGGACTAGAATGATGAGTCTCCAGCCATTGCCACTGGAATGGTGGTCTTGTCTGATGGTGGTGAAATTAGAAAATATAGATGTTTTTTGTGTGTTGCATAATTTTGTTTCTTGTAAAATGGCAATGTGTGTTGTGTCAGCATGTAACTTAACAGGGCAGTACTAATCTGTATATGGTTTTTCAGGATGCATGTTCACACTTCATTGAATATTCCAAGCTTTAGCAGTTTTGAATAGAGGAGGAAACACATGAGCTTTACAAGAGTATTGACTACCACAACTACCCATGAGCTGCTAGGGGCTGCTCGGCCAGACAGCTTGAGGAACTTCAACAACTAACCATGAGCTTTACAAGAATACTGACTACCTCACAATACAATAATGGTGAGTGTAGGTGTGTTTTCTTATTGGCAACAACAGTCATACAGCATGTGTGCTTGCTGTACAAGAAAACTGTTTACTGCTGTGTATGTGTGTGTTTATGTATTAAAAGGATAGTCATAAATTTAATCATCTTATATGGAGGACTTAATATCTATCTATATATCTATAGCTCCAACACCTCATTCCCTCCGGGAACTCCCCCAAAGGGGTTGACCACGGCAGAAGTGTCTCCAGTTTTACCTCTTCAAACACTCCCTCCTTACTTGGTCAAACCCTCCTCTGCCCCTCACATTTCTCTCCCTTACGTACTCTTCCACTCGGTTCTGCCAACTAACCGGAGGTCTGCCTCTCACACCAGGTCCCACAATTTCACTTTCATACACCTTCTTCACAAACTCCACACCTTGCATTCTCTCTACATGTCCAAACCACCTCAATGTATTACGTTTCACTCTCTCAACCACTCCACACTCAAAAGCAATTGCCTTCTCACTCATACCACACCTCTCGTACACACTCTCATTACTTCTCCATCCAACCTAGACACCCCACATGCTCCTCTCAAGTAACTCATTTCCACTACACCTATTCTAGACAGATGAATGAGCCCTACTCCATGTCTCCGACGCATATGTCAGTGTTGGCAGGATTATACTATTTCTTAAGTCCCCTTTTCACTTCCATACTCACACTTCTACCCTTCATAATCCTCCCCAGTGATCCTGTGACCTGTCTACCTCTCCTTAATTTCTCCATCCATGCTTCCATAGAACTGTTCCCAGGTACTTAAATTCCTTCACTTCCTCCATTCTCTCACCCTCCAGAGTTATCTCTCATTTAGTCTTAGTTGTTGTTGAAGTTCCTCAAGCAGTCTGGCTGAACAGTCCCAAGCCCCTGAGGAAGGCCATGGCCTGAACCAGGCTTTCCCACAGTGCAAAGTCAATCACCTCAGTTTCTGCCCTCTCAAATACCATCACCTTACTTTTACCAACGTTCACCTTTAGTTTCCTTTGTTTACACACGGACTGAAACTCATCCACCACCTTCTACAACTCTCTTTCACTCTCAGCCATCAGCACAGTGTCAGTCACAAATAAGCTTGCCACCAAGGACCAATTTACTCCATTTAATGTCAGCTTTGCCCCCAGGCCATCCATTAAAGCCTTAATCTCTCTCATACAACCATCCATATATACTGTATATTGAACAGTCATGGTGACAGGATACACCCCTGTCTCAACCCTACACCAATATTAAAATTTTCACTTAGATCACCCTCTACCCGCACAAATGCTGTTGCCTCTGCAAAAAAGGCCTCAGTTCCTTTCAGAACCCCCCCCCCCAACAATGTAAATCCTCAATACTTCTGTCATAGCTCTCCTATCAACCAATCGTATGCCTTCTCCAAGTCCATGAAGGCAGCATACAACTTCCTACCCTTCACAATATATTTCTCCTCTGTTGATTTTAATACAAATATCTGGTGCACACATCCTCTACCCTTTCTGAACCATCCCTGCTCCTCACTAACTTTATTCCTTGTTACTTCAATCAGTCTCTCAGTAAGAACCTTCCCATACACCTTCCCCGGTACAGCAAGAAGGCTTATTCTCCTATAGCTACCACACTCATCCTTACTCCCCTTCCCCTTATACAAAGGCTCAATTATGGCTCTCCTCCAATCCTCTGGCACCTCTCCCTGCCTCCAAGCCAATGTGCATATAAGCAACATCCACTTCACCACTACATCCCCTCCACACTTTAACATTTCAGCAGTTAACCCATCCACCCCCAGGGCCTTTGTGTTTTTTTTGTTTGGGATATATTTATTCACTCCTTCATTATATATTTATCAAAAATTTAAATGTTAATCATTTGTTTTCACTATCCATCATTTTGTTCCAATTAATGATTATGAAATACTTTTTTAATTCATTGTAGTTCCCTTTTTTTAAGTTTTGTTTGGTTTATCTTGGACTTCTATTATATCATATGATACTAAGAAATCTCATTTTATCACATGATCACTTTTTCCTACTGGTGGTTTATATTCTATATTATTAATATAATTTTCATTTCTGGTAAATATTAAGTCCAATAGTGATGCTTCATCAGTTCCTCTTATTCTTATATTTTGAGTATTATGTGTGTGTGTGTGTTGTTGTTCTTGCCTTCTATGACAATAACAGTATAAGACCACTATAGGTTATTGTGAATGTTTGTTATTACATTGGGCCATATTCAAGAACAATCATGATGCATACGATGGCTCCATAGAAAAACAATCATACCAGTACCATGCCATTGTCAACACCACAGATGTTCTTGTATATGACTCATTGTTTTATCTGTGTATTAAATATAGTTATAATTCCATAACCTAATTATCATTCAAGAGTTTATATTAATACAGTACAGTGTTGGTGATAAATCTGGAGTAACTGATTCCTCCAAACTATTCCAAGCAACAGCAACGGGCCACCAGAATTTTTGTTAATCTGGTCCTGTTGTTTCCCAGCCTACTTTGGAGGAATCAAGGTGCTCTAATGTACCAAAAGTATACTACCCCTTAAATACTTGTAAATGTTATTGGTAGTTTGTAGAGCTTCCCCACCCCTTCAATAAAAGAAAATGAGATATTGATAATGATAGTGCCTTGATTCCTCCAAAGTACAGTATGTCAAAACACAGGTCCAGATGAACAAAAATAAAGGTGATTTGTTGCTTGGAGGAATCAGTTGCTCCAGATTTACCACCAACACTGTACTGTCACCTTAATGTAAACTCCACATACAGTTCTGTTACCACTGGTGATGTTTGTTTGTGTTCACTGATAAAATAGAGGTTTACATTTGCATCTGACTATGCAAATAGTTTTCTGTAAGGCTCATTTTGTTTTAAGATCAGACGAATTGTACTGTACTATTGGCCACAAGAATTTGTACACACGCTGTTGTTTTCGAGGGTTTAAAATATACAGATGATGCAACACTACCTACTTGCAACACATAATTATTATTAGGTTTGTTGTACTGGTATTGCAATCACTGAGTCACTTGGTAGACCATTCATTGCAGTACTTCCCCAATAATGATTACCTCTTTCCATATAGCCTGTGTAAGAATTCCTGTGACCAATTGCACAATGTACTGTACAGCCACAATCAAATATCCACCGACACTTTCCTTCCATCTTAGTAAATATCTTTTGCAGCAGTTCATAATAATAATTGAGGGGGTTGAGTTGACGTAAGGTGTTGTATGATTATATTTGGATATGATGCTGATATATTGGCACGATGGAAGGAGTGTTGGTGGTTATTTGATTGTGGCTGTACATAATAGAAAGTTTGCAAGTATGCAGCTTAGATTTAGAAATGTGCACTTTCCACAAAAAGTTTAACCCTTAATTAATTTCTCTGCTTTTTAGGTGTGCAGTGAGAGGACACAACAAGAGAAGAGGATGTAAGAGAACAACTGGAATATTGGTGTAATAAGAGGAAAAAATAAAGTATATATTTATTAATCCATATTCTTTATTAAAACACCCATGTCATGTCTTCCCAGCAGGTGAATGTCAATTGTTTTATACCTGTAAGGGCATACAGTTCAAATAAAAATTGTTGAGGTTATTATAATACTGTGTGTGTGTGAGACAAATCACACACATACAAGTATTATAATAACATCAATGATATTTTATACCTGTAAGGGTGTAGAGTTCAAATATAACTTAAGGACCCTGTGATCATGTATGAGACCTGGTGGCTTCTGATTCCTCCTGACTATGCCACAAAACAAGCTCCTTTAATGTAGGTTGTGTTTCTTGGCAATGTTTGAAGGACTCGCTAACCTCCAATTTTCTCACTACATCACCGGGGTCCTTAAGTGGATAGTACTGTACAGTGTTGGTGGTAAATCTGGAGCAATTGATTCCTCCAAACTATTACAAGCAACAGGACAGTATTGTTTTTGTCTGTCTAGTCCTGTTTTTTTCCTGGCATACTTTGGAGGAATCAAGACACTCTAATGTACCAAAAGTGTATTATCCCATTAGTGTTATTATAATACTGTGTGTGTGACAAATCACACACACAGTAACTCCATAAACACTCACAGTAATCTATAGTGATGTCTTGTACGGTTGTTGTAGAATGAAGGGTGTTAAGTCTCTTGTACAACTGCACTCCACAACTCTGTAACAATATACAACCTAATTAATTTAATTATATTAATTCAATTATATTAATTTAATTAAAGTTTATATAAAGTTATAATAGGTATATAACACTTCAAAAATAGTACTGTAGAGAAAGTATTGCCTGCAGTGATGTGGGCAGTACTTTAAGGCTTTTTTTTTTAGCACCCCTTTGGCCCCAGCTAATCCTTTTCAGTTCTTCAACTGTCCCTCCGTTCCTTCATGTTTGTTGTCCCACCTCTCTAACACCTTTTCCCACTGGTGAGGGCTGATTCTATCCAGAACCGAGATATTTGGCATCTTCTACCACACCCTGGTCTGTTGTGTCTGTCTCTTACTATTTTTCAATCCTTCTGGGGAGGTGGTGAGATCACCTTATTGGGTGGCACAACAAGGGAGGCTACTGTTGATGGATTCATTGGCTCGGGGATACATGACCATAAGCCAGTTGTCCCCTCTTCTGTTGCCTTCGAAGAAACAGATCTCACAATCTCCCTTTTGGGGGTACGAGCATCTGTGTGGCTTTGGTCAACCAGACAGTCTTAATTTTTTATTATATTATTCAGTAGGTACTCTACTTGGCTACCACATGACACCAACAGGAATAAAATTGCACCATTATTAACAGAATTATTCACTAAAACATGTAAAAAATGTCCGAAGTTAAGGTGTTTTTCAGTACTATACTGTACTTCAGAGTGTGATAAGTGCTACCAATTAGAAGAGTCGAGTACAGTACACATACTGAATTATTGCTTGTTCTGTGATAATTGTTATTTTGGTGGAATGCTTTGTAATTTGAAACTCTACTATTTTTTTTCTTACAAGTATCCTGTTGTGTTATTAAATGTGGGAAATTGTGTTTAATCTGAACTTCACTTATCCTTGGGACTTACTGGGTGATGTTATGAGTGGGATATCTGGTACAAGAAAGAGGAGTACTGTACTCTGTCATAACTCCATCTGTACAGCTGAGCTACCCATCCTCTACAGTAGTGATTATGGACAAACACTTGAATAATACCAAAATAACCTATGAGGAAATGATGTACATGTATTAAGAAATGTATTTGACAGAAAAGAATGGATGGTAGTGATTATGGACAAACACTTGAATAATACCAAATACACATACCTGGGTAGTTGTAGTGTTAGTGAGTCCTGTAAAAACATATAGTAGATTATATAGTACTACACATACAGATAGTGATAATATTAGACACATATACATACACATACAGACACACAGTGATATTAATTCATTCATACACACACACATAATTATTCATTGTACTGTACATACATGGACTCAAAGGGATGGGTCTAAATCAGGAGCTGCCAAGAACTGGGCCAACAAGCCTTCTACAGTTTCCTAAATGCTTATGTTCTTATTGTTTAAATAATTGTCACAAGGGTGTAAACGACCCTAGATTCAGCCCTATGGTAGAGCCCGAGGGCTATCTCAGCCCCGAGGATAAGTATTTCCCTTCCTAACCTGGATAACCTGCTATAACTCTTAATTATCCTATCACCATAACACCGCTCGCCAGTAACAGCACAATTTTCTCAAGGAAAAATCTTGGTAAACTCCTTTATCATCTCATCAATCTTTTTTCCCTATATTACTCCTCTGGTGTTGATAATCTTTTCTTTGCTAAAGGCATACATCCAGAGAATATCCATACTGAATTCAACTTTGTATACAAGGCAGGAGGACCTTAGGACTGACCTGTTCATATCTATAGACGCTAAAAGTTACACATTATTTCATTGTATTCCTATCTTATCTTGTTTTATATTATTTTCACATCTTCTACAGCTGTCCCATCCTCCTGGCCCGCTTCTTGCATTTCTACCAGCCATCTTTTCTTATTTTTCCACAATTTTCTATTATGAGCTCAGCAAACCAAACACTAAAACAGTACTTTCTTAAATGTACCCAAATGTACCCAGTGTTGTCAGGTCTGCTTCACGAAATTTCCCTGACTTCACTTTTAAAAATTTCCTTTTTACCTCAATAATTCCCTGTTTACTCTAGAACATTGACGGTCTTTTTGGTACTTCGTCTGGTAGAAATTTCCCTGTATAATCTTGAACATCAAAATTACCTAAAACTGAGAAATTTCTTTGCACCTGGTAACCCTGCTATATCAAAAGCAAGTTCGCCTCTGAACTTCTTTTTTTAGCCAAAATTTGGCTAATGGTACATAATCCTACGAGGAAAGTTTTTTCAAATAATATTCTTTATTGTACTGTCTAATTGGAGTGACTGTAGGTGTGGTAAATATTCAAATATAAAAGATGAGACCAATTTAACAGGTACCGAACTTTCCTCCTTATGTTTACATACTGTTGTGTACAAATTGAAGCACAAGTAGCCCTACAAAGTCTATTATACAACACGTGTCTACTGCATTATGTAAAGGGGTTCTGTTGTTTGGGATATCTTGGAGGAATCAGAACCCCAGAATTCCCCACAACACAACAGGTTACTTAGCTTAAACTATCACAACCAGGATCCACCTTGGTAATGTTCCAGTATATTGCCGTTGGTAAATTTTTCGAGTTACACATGTGCGATATATTCAGACAAAATATAGTTTTTCATAAGATTCGTAATATTTTAACATCCATTTATTGTGCAAATATCCTGTTTTGGCCATAACCCATCACTCAACTTTTGGCAAAACTTGGC
This sequence comes from Petrolisthes cinctipes, assembly GCA_033782935.1. Lineage (NCBI taxonomy): Eukaryota > Metazoa > Arthropoda > Malacostraca > Decapoda > Porcellanidae > Petrolisthes > Petrolisthes cinctipes. Next base: position 20,885 of record JAWQEG010007822.1, read on the forward strand.
TTGAGTCTCCACAATACAACTCAAAGAGAAAATCTGGTCTACACACCCTCTTCCCTTCCTAAACCCACCCTGCTCCTCACCCATCCATTTCTCTGTTCTCGCTCTCACTTTCTCGATCCCTACCCTACAGTACCACACCTTTCCCTACAACACTAAGGAAGCACATCCCTCTGTGGTTACCACATACTCCTCTTTCCCCTTTACCCTTGTACAGAGGAACTATAATTCCTGATTTCCAGTCTTCAGATACTGTACACTTCCCTTCTCCTAAGCCAGTCCACACATTTTCCACACCCACTCAACCGCTACCGTATCTCACCGCCACACTTCAGCATCTAACCACACACTCCATCTATTCCTGATGCTTTACCCATTTTCACCTTCTTCACAGCCTCACTCACTTTTGCCCTCCTGATCCCCACCTCCTCCTCCACTACCTCTCTTCTTCTCCCTCCCATACTCCACCCAACTATATAATTATAAAATGCTTGAATATTTAACTAAGGTCCATTTTTGTGGTATATTGCATTTTAATTATTTTTCTGAAACTATCTAATTAAATCATTCTCCTTTTTCTCAGGATGAAGAAGAGTGAGGAAGAAGAAATTATATATATAATTTAGGAATTGAAATAACGAGATAGTGAAAGAAGTAATATTATGGTACGAAGCAAAGACATACAGAAAGACTGAGATAATTATAAACTGAAGATGTAGGGAGAGAGAACAAACTGAGATAAATGATAAAGAAAGGGGAACAAATGGGTGTGTACACAAAGAAAGAATGGGGAAGGAAAGTACCAGACCAACAGACAGACAAACGGCAGACACTTTAAGAGAAAGACAGATAGAAAGAAATTGCAAGACAGAGAGATAAAAAAGATTTAAAAAATAGAGAGTTGGACAGTTAGGCCTACTCGAAAAAAGATGAAATAGAGTCAGTAAGTTGATAAAGATAGTCAGAGAGAGAGAGAGAGAGAGAGAGAGAGAGATAAAGAGAGATAAAGTATAGGCAATAAGGTGTTCAAAATAGTCAGGTAGAGATGGCGGTGCACATGGTCGGATTGCGAGGTTTGATGGCAACACGACAATACTGCAACAATATCAACAACATTCCACGACAAGTGAGGAGGGTTGTGGCACTACTTCAAGACCAACCACTCCACCAGACTGTCACTGTTAAAGTGCGTTATCCTGTTATGATACAATAGTTGTTTGATGATTTATGTGTTGATGATTATTTGTTAACTCTTTATGTTGTGTTTGTAATCTAACCTAACCTAATCTATCTTATCCTAACCTAAACTAACCTTAACCTGAGTTAACCTAAATTTTTTAAATCCTTAGCAGCCAAATATTTGCTCAGCTGCATTATATCCGGTACTATTGTGGAAAGGAGTTCCTGTATCCCCTTTCCCTACCTCACTACCCTACTCCTAAACCAAATGTGGCTACTCAGTCGCCACTCATGTCCATCATTACTGAGAGAAAATTTCTTCATTCATACGGACGTTCACCAGTACTGCAATGCTACCACATTTGGTCTAAGGGTAGTATAGTGAGGTAAGAAAGGGGATACAGGAATGCCTATCCACAACTATGTCAGTACTCACTTGTGGTGCCTGAAAGAAAACTTGCTTACATTGTAACACTAGCATACTGTACTGTACTGCATAACTCATATTCTGCTTAAGGACTCTGTGATTGTGTATGAAATTTGGAGGCTTCTGATTCCTCCTGACCATGCCACAAAACAAGCTCCTTCCATATAGGTGGTATTTTGTGGCAATATTTGAAGGCCTCATTTAACTCCAATTTTCTGACTACATCACAGGGTCCCTTTAATGGTTGAGTTTAATGTATCCTTTATCCCTATTTTTAATGCATTAGTAACATAGATAAGCTACTCAAGATTAGGGCATGTTTTGTAGAGGACCCTGTATTGGTAAATGTTTCACTACTGTACTAAGTTTTCAGAGCAAGGGCAGTAACAATAGCCTATAAGTTAAAGAAATACCATAAAAGTGAAATATTTTTGGTACGACTCTTCCAAATGGTGTTGTCTGTATTGTAGCAGGTCATATTGTACTACAGATGGACTACTATATGTAAACTTTGACATATTTCCAGGGATGGGTGAAGGGAATGAGGCGGCAGAAGGAGCGGACTTTCCTTGACATTGATGACGGGTCCTGCTACAAGAAGCTACAGGTGGGATGATGACTGTAACAAAGGTCTGAGAGAGTTACAGGACACAGTGAAGCAAGTGTTGGGATTGTCCTTCCTCATGTTCCTCATATTTTGCAATGTTTGACAAAGTTTAGCAACAATAACTAAAAGATCATAAATATCAGCTGTAGAATTATTCTGTCTATGATGCAGGTTGTGCTATATTCCTCATTTCTTTTTTAGCTTTGCCACACATCACAGTAATGGAAAGCCAGTATAAAATCCACAAAAATATTTGGTCTAGGCTTATAATAGGAATGTATGTTGAGTTACCTACTGTCTATAAAAATACTACTACAGTATATATACATATCTTCTATACTTCCCTTGAGTTATTTGACACTTTCTTCTTGGAATACTGCAGTTGAAGACTTAGAGTTACTAATAACAAATCAACAGAATTATAAGATGGGAGAAATTGTTGATACTCACTCTTGTTGTGTGTGTGTGTTGTCAGGTGGTGCTGAATTCAGATCAGCGGCCGGCAACACTTGGATACCACTCTGCTGTGTCAGCCACTGGGATACTACAGCCTTCCACACATCCCAGCCAGGAGGTGGAGTTACTCGCTGAAGAAATTGAGGTTTGTTTATTTGTTGTAATTTGAGTATACTTTCCAAAAAAATTACTGGTACTGTATTATGACATGGACACCACTTGCTGTATTTTCCGTTTGGTGAAACCTAACAAAATTCCATACTGTATTTTATAATACATTTAATATTGTCTCCATACAGTATATGGATCCCTCTGTATCATATCTACATAACTTTAGACACAGCTCAGTATTCAAGGAGATAGCTTGGCAATGTTTGGCACAAATTATTGTTTAACAAGACCATAATTATAGTTACAAATTGATTACTTTGACAGGTGGTTGATGTGGGAATGCAGGGTGATTATCCCTTCAAGGCAAGACAGACTCACCCCCCAGACTACACTCGTCGATTCCCCCACCTCCGGCCACGCACCAACTCTTTTGCCTCACTCCTTCGGGTTCGCTCCCAGGTAATGTAACATTACTCATGACTGATGAAAGTTATATAGAAGTCTGCAGCTCAATTCCCTGTTTAAATGAAAAAAAGATTCATAGATATGATTGGCCTTGATCATCCAATGGATCATGAACTAAAGTTCTTTTGGGGCTAATTTGGTCATTGGTCTGTTTTGCATTTACCCAGATATTACAATTAACCGATGTCCAGTGCACTAAGATTAATAAAGTTAAACTTAATGTTCACTGTACTAGTACAGCCTATCAAGAGCTAAAGTTGGTATTGCTCTCTGACAGTGTTATGAGTTTTATTCTCTCTGCCATAACATCATAGGTGGATGCAACAAACAATTTTGATTTTAGGGATATTTTAGGTTGTGTAGAGGAAGGCATTGAAGAGAAAGTCTTTCTTTTGGTGATGGAAAGTTTTATAGGTAATGATTATTATATACAACTGACATAACATAAAGTCCGGGAGTGTCCGTGAATTATTAAATTAAAATTAATTAAATGAAAATGAATGTGAATTTTTACTTACCACAGACTTACTTACAAGACTCATGGTAATTGTCAGTTTCCACCATCTTTGGCATCATGCTTCCCCTTCCCTCGACAGATGAAGGCAGCCATCCAACATTATTTTGAACGAGAGGGTTTCATCAACGTGGACACTCCCATACTGACCACCAATGACTGTGAGGGAGGTGGAGAGGTGTTTATGGTACAGGTGAGGTCTGCATGGAAGATCCCTGTGGACAAAAAATTTAAAGCCCTTTAGACCTGAGACCATCATTTGCTCTTCTTCAGCTGTCTGTCCATACCTTATGTTTCTTGGTGTTGTCCCTCCTCTGTCTTCTTCTCCCTTATAGTTCAAGGTCTTTCTGGCCAAGCACAGTTTTTTGTCTAACCCTTTATAATCAAATCTAGCCTACATCTAATTAACATTCACCAAAACACTAAAAATGAGATGAGTGAGCTCTACATTTTCATTAGTTGATAAGATAATGTCCTATACAAGGTAATGTTGTTAAGTAGTAAGTTATGCCTTTATTATAAACACCAGAGTGGAAAGACAGAACTTTAGATGATGAAAGTACCAGATTAACCCATTCCACCTTATAACCAAACAGCACCTGATGGCAGAACAGCAGAGCAAAGGGAGTAGTGAGGGTAAAGTACAGGACTCTTACTTCAAACAACCTGCCTACCTCACAGTGTCTGGACAGCTTCACCTTGAGGCTGTGGCCAAGTGAGTGGTGTGTGTGTGTGTGTGTGTGTTAGTAAAGTGACATGTGGTGACTTAGTGGTGTTGTGTTTAGTACAAGTGACATTGTCTTGCTATTTATTATATTTTCTAGATAGGTATTACTGCAGCAATTGTATTGTGTATGATAATTCAAAGCTGTGTTTATCATAATTTGTACATTACTGCATCCATAGTAATACTAAATTGTTTTTATCATCTGTATAGTATTACAGTATAGTACATCCTTTGAAACATACCTTTTATCTATGAACTGTTGATATAGAATAATACATTCTTCCTAATGAGACTAATGGCCTTCATTCCACCCTCAGTGGGCTTTCCAAGGTGTACAACTTCAGCCCAGCCTTCCGCTCAGAGAACTCCCAGACCCGGAGGCACCTGGCTGAGTTCTGGATGGTGGAGGCAGAGGAGGCCTTCTTGGTGGGCAGGGAGGGAATGGAGGCTTTATTGGGGAGGTTGGAGGGGCTGGTCAAGGAGGTCATGACAGAGGTGTTGGAGGTAACCAGTCAAGATGTACAGGCTCACTGGCAGAGAAACCAAGGAACAGAGGTGAGTCAGACTCAGCAAGATGCTTAAATGAAAGTAAGGCTGGAGTTTTTCAATTCAGATGGTGTTAAACTTCATCCTGTGACAGTTTAAAAAAAGTTATAAATGCACACAGAAATTTTTAATGAAGTGTCATAAAACTACCTTCCAGCACAATATATTTTGTAATACATTATGTAACTTCAAATGTATATACGTACACTAATAAGTATGTAGCAGTCTCAATCCCTGGGTTTTGCCATATTTCTTTACTATTTGTAACAATCACATTAGTACAGTATCCTCACCACACTACACATCCATTCTCATTATATCACAACACATTTCTTCTCACTTTATGACACCACATCATTCATATCACCGAAATGCACTTTCCTTCCATCCTCTCTGTGTACACTTCATTGTGATTGTCCTCATGTTCCCCACCATATCCATCCACCTCAGGGTGTGCTCATATCACTCAAAAACAGAAAGGACCAATTACAAAACATTACCGTACATTACTCAAAACTGGACATGGTGTACCAGGTAATCAATCTCAAACCCCTACAGGAGGCGGTGAGAAGCGCACTAGATAAACCTTTCTCCAGAGTGTCTTATGCTGAAGCCCTGGACATTCTGAGTGGGGCACCTGATCTTCCCCCTGTATCACCCGGGCAGGACCTGGCCAGAGAACATGAACTTTACCTCACCAACACCTTGGGACATACACCAGTGTTACTCACTGACTGGCCACTCACCATCAAGCCATTCTATATGAGTGCATGTGAAGACGATTCATCTTTGGTGAGATTTAATGTCTGCTTCTATATCTCTGTCAGATTTTTGCATGCTTATTTCTCTCTCTTTCAACTCTAAAACACCATACACAATTGTGGCAATCTTTACACATATTTTCTTTTGCCTTCTGTTTGCTGATGATACAACTATAAAAAATTTATAGTTTGTGAAATGAATTGTCCAACTCCTGAGCAGGAAATGACTTATAAGAGTTACAGGCAAACTGATCAGAAAATGACAAAGTTGTAAACACTATTGTGACCATTAACCCCACCTACCATACAGTTGAAACCACTAACCATGCATTTCCCACAGTTATTAACAGTGATCACCCACTTTGTTACAGGCTCTAGCAGTGGACCTTCTAGTACCTGGTGTGGGTGAAGTGGCTGGTGGTGGTCTGAGAGAACACCACCTACCAACCCTTCAGGGCCGTCTTCCCCCACCCCAACATCACCATAACAACAACTCCCTGCAGTGGTACCTGGATCTGCGAGCACTTGGGGGCGGGGTTCCGACAGGTGGCTTTGGGATTGGAGTGGAAAGGCTCCTGCAGTTCCTACTCGGGATCCACAACATCAAGGATACCCTACCCTTCCCTCGATGGGCTCACCACTGTCCTTGTTGACCTCACACTGTATATACTTACCTCATACTGTCCCACCTCCTGACCCGACCCAACCCAACCCCAACACTGACCCTACTGAGATGGCACTATTCCTACTGACCTGACACTCTCCAAGCTGACCTGGCACTGTTCCTACTTACCTGACACTCTCCCTGCTGACTTGACACTGACAACCCCACTGTTGATCTAATCACTGTAGGAGGTCATCCATTATCCTAGAATGTATATACATTAATGTGACAGAAGAGTACTGTACAGGGTGTAGGACAAAGCTGAATGACAGTAATGTGCCAATCCTACTGATTGACTGACCATTTTCAGGTGTTGTTATATAATGTGTATAAATGAATGCTGAATTCTTTTGTAGTAATAATTCCAATATTGGAATTTGTAATATACAAAGTGCAGATATATTTCAATGCTTTCATTTATAATCCCCAAACAGTAGTCCATGAGATGACATAAAGTATTCAATAAACTATACTGTACTCCAAGTCTAGGTTTTGATTGTTATGACGTGAGTAATGCCAAGTGGTTAAGGATTGGGGGAGAAACTACTGCTGCTCTAACCAGTGAAAGATTGGTACAGAACCTCCAGGAACCAAAGCTAGTATAACTTGGTCAGATTCTCCCTGCAATGATGACTATGGGCTGATTCCACAGTGGCTTTGGTTTGTTATGATGCTCCCAAACCACACTTGTCAGTCTTAATTATATCCAACAAACTCAGTCTCCATATCCACCAAGTCTGTCGGGTAGTTCCATTATTACCATAGTTTCATAGTGGAGTCATCAAATTCATCCAATAATTCACTCATGAGTCATTTACACAGTTCAGTTTCATTTATTATGGCGATTGAAAACCAAAACAAACCACTGTGGAATCGGCACTATATCTATACAAGAACAGTGTATATACATAAAACATTGTGAGTTTAGATTACAAAGGCATTCATTGGTAAACAACATTTCCCATATTCAACAATGCCCAGTAAATGCAGGTTGGGACCATGATGCTTTGTGATATCGTGTAACATAATTTTTCATCTTGTCTCTCTTGTCCTTGCTTGTCACTGTTACAGCTAATAGAGTTAGCACTGTGTTAATTGTCATCATTCTTGTCACTGTGTGGGTGTGTATGTGTGTGTGTGTGAGGAACTGTTTCTGGGCACAGTTTAGAGGAATCATCAGCCCTAGACTAATAACTCAAAAGTCTCTCTTCCCTTAACTTCATCCCTCCAGTGTTTCCCCAGTTCTCACTTCTTTCTTTCTCTCTCTCTTCCCCTTTGTCTCTCTCCCTCTCTCTCTTCCCCTTCCTCTATCTCTCCCTCTCTCTCTCTCTCTCTCTCTCTCTCTCTCTCTCTCTCTCTCTCTCTCTCTCTCTCTCTCTCTCTCTCTTCCCCTCTCTCTCTCCCTCTCTCTCTTCCCCTTTCTCTCTCCCCCCCTCTCTCTCTCTCTCTTTCTCTCTCCACCACATCGATCACAGCCTCCCTTCCTTCCTCATTGTTGAAGTTGACCCTCCGTGTTCATCTTCCAAGTAACCCATTTCCTCTGCTTTCCCTCCCGACATGTGTTCACCCAACTATGTCTACGCTTCACGCCCGTTTGTCAAGGCAGGAAATTTCAGTATAGGCTACTCGGCTATAATTATCATGCAGTTTTTTTAATGGGTTTCTCATCATCGCCTTTCCCTCCTAAATTTATCCTCGTCCTCAGAGTTTTTTTTTTTTTTTTTTTTTTTTTTTTTGCCTCTGTAGTCTGGTGATATGGGCAGTAGTTTAATGAGTCTTGGGGAACGTTCGGACCTTCTAATCCACCTCAGCCGCATCTTTTTTATTTGTTATTTGTCTTTCCTTTTCACTTCTTCGTGCTTGCTCGTGAAGCTCATAAGTGCCTATAAACCATTGTTCCTTTCCTATCCAATTCATATATATAGTGGATAGGGTATATATAGTATATGACACTGACCTCTCCAAAATGTTTTAAAGAGTCACAAATCACATCTGTGGTGGTAATGTTGAACATCATTATTACATTGTCTGAATCACAACAACAAGGAATAAATACTTTGTCTGATATATAAGTAATGTATAGTTAGTTTCTCTGGTTTAGTATGTGGTTGGTGGCACTGTCTCCACACCATTATAACAAGTAAGGGCCAAAGTAACCCTTCTGGCGATGTCTGGCACACTACAGCAGGTGGTAAGGTAAAGGGGTGCCATCAGTGTTGTCACAATGACTATTTATACTCACAAGGTGGATAGTTATGGGTTACTCATTCATTTATAATATACTGACATTCTCGTCTTATATAAATAATGTTTATAATAGGTAGCAAATACTAGCAATCTAATACAATGAATGATGATGTAATAGTAAAAATATGATGGTGATTATTTTACTCTAGAGATGGATAATAGTCTACTTTATTTTGGAAGATGTAGCCAGTGTGGGCTATTTTCCAACAGCATGGGGGCGAGTTGTGGTTTGGTTGGTGTGGCAGCTCTGGCCTCGGTGCCACCATCATCATTCCAGAATTTCCAGTAGTTCCTCAGGCCGCGGGGAGGGAGGATATTCGCCCCCTCTCACTCCCGGCTCACTTAAAACTCGTCTTCACACACCACTGATTGTGAAAACAGTGAATGGAATTGAGATTTTATAGTGGTTTCAGTGTTAATGGTGATAATAGTGAAACCAACCAACCAATAACAACTGTAATGGAACTCAACGAGGACTAGTAATGAGTCCCAAGTGAATACTACTATAACGTGAGTACTATAACTACATAGCAATATAACACTATAACATGATTATAATTATAAATACTATAACTATAACGTGATTATTATTATAACACTATAACGTGAGTACTATAACTACATAACATTATAACACTATAACGTGAATATCATTATAAATACTATAACACTATAACATGAATATCATTATAAACACTATAACACGATTATCATTATAACAATATAACTCAATAACGTGAGTACTATAACTATAACTCCATAACACTATAACACTATAACGTGATTATCATTATAACACTACAACTATAACATAACTATCATTATAAACACTATAACGTGAGTATCATTATAAACACTAACTCTATAACGTGTGTAGCCTACTACTATTATAAACACTTGTTAGTATAGTTTCCTCGTGATAAGAAAAGATATATATGGTATGTATGTATGTATGTACAGTGTGTGTATATGTATGTGTGTTTACTTACGATACCTTCCCTACATGTTGTCTACCACCAGTGCTGAACGTGTGTGTGTGTGTGTGTGTGTGTGTGTGTGTGTGTATTGTGTGTGTGTGTTTACCTTCCCTACATGTTGTCTACCACCAGTGCTGAACGTGTGTGTGTGTGTTGTGTGTGTGTGTGTATTGCGTGTGTGTGTTTACCTTCCTTACATGTTGTCTACCACCAGTGCTGAACGTGTGTGTGTGTGTGTGTGTATTGTGTGTGTGTGTTTACCTTCCTTACATGTTGTCTACCACCAGTGCTGAACGTGTGTGTGTGTGTGTGTGTGTGTGTGTGTATTGTGTGTGTGTGTTTACCTTCCCTACATGTTGTCTACCACCAGTGCTGAACGTGTGTGTGTGTGTTGTGTGTGTGTGTGTATTGCGTGTGTGTGTTTACCTTCCTTACATGTTGTCTACTACCACTGTTGTACGAGTGTTTGTATGTGTGTGTGTTTACCTACGACACCTTCCCTACATGTTGTCTACCACCAGTGCTGAACGTGTGTTGTGTTGTGTGTATGTGTGTGTGACCTTTTTACGATTACCACACAATAATTACTAATGATGACTTATTACATAAAAAAGATAGGGGCAATAATTTCCTCCCCAACTAACCACTCCCAACAGAATGAAAATATTACAAGATAGTGAATAGAATAAAGCAAAGAAAATACATACACAGTAGTCTAATAATTATACATATACAGTTGATCATTCCCTTCTTGTCTACAAAATAACATAATACACAGATATTTAATTCTACAAAAGCATTCCATTACACGTCGCTCGCAAATAGAATAAATATACAACAGAACTGATATTTTTTTTTTTTATTATTCGCCCACAAATTACCCGTACAAAAGATATAAAAATGTGCGTGTGCGTGTGTGTGTGTGTGTGTGTGTGTGCAAGTTTCCTTCCTAGAATGTGTGTGCATGTGTGTGTTCTATAATTTCAACCCATGTATGCGAATTTCCTTCCTAGAAAGTGTGTGTCTGCGTGTGTGTGTGTGTGTGTGTGTGTGTGTGTGTGTGTGTGTGTGTGTGTGTTTCCTTCCTAGAATGTGTGTGTATGCGAGTTTCCTTCCTAGACTGTGTGTGTGTGTGTGTGTGTGTGGGTGTGTGTGTGTGTGTGTGTGTAGTAGGTAACATTAATGTGTGTGGTTTTCCTGGTAGCAAGGAACGTCTTATATAGTCTAGTTCTTAGTAAAGGAGAAGGAACGTTCTTGTTGCTACCGAAGCAGTTTTTATACTCGTGCGCGTGAGAGAGAGAGAGAGAGAGAGAGAGAGAGAGAGAGAGAGAAATATTGCGTATCCCTGTGTGTGTGTGAGAGAGAGAGAGAGAGAGAGTGTACTACATGGACACATTTACACATACATATGGGTGTGTAGTTCTTTATATGTAAATAATATGAATTGATATTTACATACAATATGGATGTATGTATGGATGTATGTATGTATGAATGTAAGTATGTATGTATGTAAGTATGTATGTATGTAAGTATGTATATATGAACAGTATGAGAGAATAAACCAACTAAATATATTACTCCATCTTCTTCCTTCTATTTTTTTTATCATTCAAGTTTCAGAACCTTTTACTATTTTTTATTATATTATAAAATTCAGGAGTATTTTGACTAGTTTGATTATTTAAGATTTAGCGACACAGGTTAAAATTTTGGCTTTAGTCCTCACTGCACACAACACACACACACACACACACACACACACACACACACACACACACACACACACATAAATAAAAACTTCCTAGTACCATTTGCATATAGACGAGGAAATGAGAGCAAGGAAAGAAACCGTGGACATTTTCCTGAGTAATGTGAGTCACAGGAACTAAATCATTGTTCATGGGAAAAGAGAAGGAGGAGGAGGAGGATTGCGTGTGTGTGTGTGTGTGTGCTTGCGTGTTCTTGATGTGTGTGTGTGTGTGGTGCTTGCGTGTTCTTGATGTGTGTGTGTGTGTGTGTGTGTGTGTCTGTGTGCGTGTGTGTGTGTTCTGATGTGTGTGCGTGGACGGGATACCAATGATGTGTGTGTGTGTGTGTGTGTGTGTGTGTGTGTGTGTGTGTGTGTGTGTGTGTGTGTTCGCAATGAGAAATGCCACATGTATGTAAAACGTGCGTGTGTGTGTGTGTGTGTGTGTGTGTGTCTGGAATGTCGTTATGTGCGTATGTGCGTGATGAGGCGTGAACAGTTTTTCATGTGTGTGCCAGACCGTTTGTCGTGCCTGTGTGTGTGTGTGTGTGTGTGTGTAAGGTCACATTTACTTACGCCTGTAACTCGGTGCATTATCACCAGCATACATATATAACAACAGAGAAACAAACAAACAAACACACACACACGCGCATAACAACAACAACAACAACACAGAGAGAGAGAGAGAGAGAGAGAGAGAGAGAGGAGAGAGAGAGAGAGAGAGAGAGAGACAAATACACACACACAGAGAGAGAGAGAGAGAGAGAGAGAGAGAGAGAGAGAGAGAGAGAGAGAGAGAGGGAGGAGAGAGAGAGACAAATACACACACACACACAGAGAGAGAGAGAGAGGAGAGAGAGAGAGAGAGAGAGAGAGAGAGAGAGAGAGAGAGAGAGAGAGAGAGAGAGAGAGACGACAACAACAACAATGGTATAGGAGACTTTTCATGTACAGTATGTAGTAACATTGTCAGGATGTTATCTATCTCTCTCTCTCTCTCTCTCTCTCTCTCTCTCTCTCTCTCTCTCTCTCTCTCTCTCTGTGTGTGTGTGTGTGTGTGTGTGTGTGTGTGTGTGTGTGTGTGTTGCACTCTCTCTCTCTCTCTCTCTCTCTGTATTTGTATATCTCTCTCTCTCTCTCTCTCTCTCTCTCTCTCTCTCTCTCTCTCTCTCTCTCTCTGTATTTGTGTGTGTGTTGCTGTTTCTCTCTCTCTCTCTCTCTCTCTCTCTCTCTCTCTCTCTCTCTCTCTCTCTCTATGTGTGTGTGTGTGTATTTGTGTGTGTGTGTGCTCTCTCTCTCTCTCTCTCTCTCTCTCTCTCTCTCTCTCTCTCTCTCTCTCTCTCTCTCTCTCTCAACAAACGATAATAATAAAATAACAATAATAACACATTCAAATTTAATCCCTCAATTCGTGTAAAATTGTAATAATTAAAAAAAACAAGGATTTATTAATGGAGTGAAGGTTTTATTTTTCTGTTGAGCGAGTTTGAACGTACGAATATTTGAATTTAACCGTTATGTAACAGACTTAACGGATTTTGGCTGTCGTTGGATATTTTTGTTTGATCTGTCTCTCCAACCAATTAAATCTAATGTCTCTCTCTCTCTCTCTCTCTCCTCCTATTCCTTTCTCTTTCTCTCACTCCCTCCTTTCCTCCCCCCCCCCTTTCTTCTCACCTCTCCCTCTCTCTCTCTCTCTCTCTCTCTCTTCCAAGTCAGTATAGTCATTAAGGTCATTATATTCATTGGGTATTGTCAGAGGTAAGAGTTAATTAGTCTTAAGCTCTCACTCTCCCTTCTTTCCTTCTTCCCTCTCTCTTTCACTTTCCCTTCCTCTCTCTCTCCCTTCTTTCCTACCTCCTTCCCTTCCTCTCTCTCTCCCTTCTTCCTACTTCCCTCCTTTCTTTCCTCCCTTCCTTCCTACCTCCCTCCTTTCTTTCCTCCTTCCCTTCCTCCCCTCTCTCTCTCCCTTCTTTCTTTCCTCCTTCCCTTCCTACTTCCCTCCTTCCCCCCTCCTTCTTTCCCTCCCTCTCGATCCCTCTCTTCCTTCATCCCTCCCTTCTTTCATCTCCATCTCTCCTTTCTTCTCTCTCTTCTCACCCATTACTTGTCCATTCTCTATCCTTTTCTCTTCTTTCTCCCTTCCTTAATTCTTCCTTCTCTCCTTCCTTCCCTCCCTACAAGTAATTTCATGTGCGTGAAATATCTATGAACGTTATAAATTCGTGTGCGTGAATTGTCTGTGTATGTTTGGGTAAATTTGTCGTTACGTTCAGGAAGTGGTGTGTGTGTGTGTGTGTGTGTGTGTGTACGCGATGCTTCATGAACGTGGAATCACTATGAAGGTCCCGAATCATGCATGTATGTATGTATGTATGTATGTATGACTCGTGTAAGTATACTTCATGTACACAAATATACACGTACACAATAATCATACATGAATCGGTAGCCGTGTAAGTATGTATGTATTTTGGTCATGTAAGTATTTTGGTCATGTAAGTATTTGGTCATTAAGTATTTTGACCATGTAAGTATTTTGATCATGTAAGTACTACATTCTGGTCATGTAAGTATTTTGATCATGTAAGTACTACATTCTGGTCATGTAAGTATTTTGGTCATGTAAGTATTTTGGTCATGTAAGTATTTTGACCATGTAAGTATTTTGGTCTTGTAAGTATTTTGACCATGTAAGTATTTTGGTCATGTAAGTATATTTTGGTCATGTAAGTACTTTGACCATGTAAGTATTTTGACCATGTAAGTATTTTGACTATGTAGGTAAGTAATTTGGTCATGTAAGTATTTGACCATGTAAGTATTTTGGTCATGTAAGTATATTTTGGTCATGTAAGTACTTTGACCATGTAAGTATTTTGGTCATGTAAGTACGGTATATATTTTGGTCATGTAAGTATATTCTGGTCATGTAAGTAATTCTGACCATGTAAGTATTTTGGTCATGTAAGTATATTGGTCATGTAAGTAGGGATATATTTTGGTCATGTGTACGTATTATCAAGGCGTACGTACATGGCGTTACGTACGTTCTTCAGAGGTCACCGTCACGCACACTGAAGCACGGGAGGGGAGGGGAGGGGAGGGGGGGGGAAGAAGTTGTGTGTGTGTGTGTGTGTGTGTGTGTGTGTGTGTGTGTGTGTGTGTGTGTGTGTGTGTGTGTGTGTGTGATGAATTAGGGAGGGGGGAGGGAAGGGAGGAA
>JAWQEG010007823.1:0-20000 GCA_033782935.1 Petrolisthes cinctipes
GTACGGGCACCAGGCTTGAACACAATACTCCATAAGGGGACGGACCAAGGAATTATACAAAGTGAGGATTGTGTCTTTAGATTTATACTCGAATGCTCTGCCGATAAAGCCGATAGTTTTATTTGCTTTCTTAATTACTTCCGTACACTGCTGACTGGGTTTTAGGTTACTTGATACTGTTACTCCTAAGTCCGTCTCTCGATCCACGCTTTTAAGTTGCTTACCATTTAACGAGTAGTTTGCTGCTACGTTATGATGTCCGATGTGGAGCACTTTACATTTATCTGAATTGAAGGACATTTGCCAAGTTTTCGCCCAATTTGACAATTTATCGAGATTATCTTGCATTTCCTTAGTCTGTGCGTTAGTGAGTACTGTATTTGCAATTTTGGTGTCATCGGCAAACTTAGAGAGAGAGAGAGAGAGAGAGAGAGAGAGAGAGAGAGAGAGAGGAAATGAGGGCTCGAGAGAGAAGAAAGGAAGAGCTTACAAACTTAGCATCCTCTCTTTCTCTCTCTCTCATTAATTAACCTTATCACAATCGCCGGTCGTTCAAGATTATAGCGTCTGTACCACACTCCCACTGTTGACGTAACCAAACACTACATCATTTCTTCAGTGTAAAATCATTATAGCTGTACATACGTTAACAAGCCATAATAGGTATGTAGTTCTTGTTGTTAAAGTACACAATAATCTGACATACCGGTGTGAGCTAATTACACATCTTATCCTATGTTATAATAAGGTATTTTAATATTCTATCAGGCAATTTCAAGTAAACCTGGACACTTATTATGTTCCTTGACTGTACATATATTTGCCTTCACTAGTAACGACCACAGAGTCCGGTGGGTTTAACGAAATGTGACACCACTGCATGTGTTTATCTACATGGAATCATTATGGTGAATACAAAAGCAGGGTTGAGTTCTGTTCATTCATGTACTATTACTACAAATTAGAAAGAGGGTAACCTATATATAACAGCATCACAACATACCAACACTGTCACAAATTACATGACAACAAACTTAAGGGGGTGCGGGAATAGGGGGACAGGTTTGGGGGGTTTAGGGGGGTGCGGGTTTTTTTGGGGGGTTTGGGAGTAGGGGGACAGGTTTGGGGGGGTTTAGGGGGGTGCGGGTTTTTTTGGGGTGTGTGGGAGTAGGGGGACAGGCTTGTGGAGGGGGGGGGTTAGGAGGGTGCAGGAATAGGGGACTGGCTTTCTACCCACCCCAAGCCTGTCCCCCTATTCCCGCACCCCCCAAACCCCCCCAAGCCTGTCCCCCTACTCCCGCACCCCCTTAACTATTATGAAACCACGAACTACTACAATTCATTCATTTATCCCTCACCTCTCCATAGCAACATCATTACTTTTCCTTCGTCAGTTGTGGAGGTGACCACGACGGCGCACCAGTCCATGTTGTCTATAAACACACACATACACTACTCTACATAATTATACTTGTAGGGGGAAGGGGGGGGGGGCTCTATTCGTATTGAAGATTGGTGTTACCCCTGGCAGCACTATCTATCTTCAAGTGAGTCTGCTCTCGTAACCTCCACTGCATAATTATCGAAAACCAATAAGAAAGAAAGATGGGTATTAACTTCCTAAGCCAGAAACATCGAGAGGCTTCCATAATAAGAAACCCGATTTTTTTTTTTATTATTATTATTATTTTTTTTTTATCTGTCACCGATATGAGACTCAACTCCAGCCAAGACGAACGCAGACACTTTGGTCAATAAGTTCCTTCTTCACCTCTGACTCATTACAACAATCACGCTTCATATTGTGGGTCTTCAAATTACAATGTTTGTGTTTGCATGTTTACGTTTAAGGTGGTAATTCCCTTTTGATATATTGGTGTGCCTTGATTCCTCCAAAGTATGCCAGGAAGCAGGCCCTAGTTAACAAAAATAATGGTGTTCTGTTGCTTGGAATAGTTTGGAGGATTCAGTTGATCCAGATTTACTAACACAAAACTTCCCCCTTAAGGGGAGAATAAATTATCTTGTTGAATTGGAGGGCTATTTACTCCCACACACTACATGTTAGGAAACAAACGACCACAGTCATATTAATCGGGGATATTTTTCCTAGTAAAATTAAAAGTAATCGGTAGCCTTCCAATCTACCATCAAGAGTGTATCCCCTTGTACCAGTCCTCTAAGGCTTTAACTCGTTCAGGATCTGATACAGTACCTTAGTCCGAAGTGTAGTCGTAGTAGTTGTTGTTGTTGTTGTGGTTGTTGTGGTATTAGGTAACGAGCTCGGCGTTGTGGTGTTCTTAGGTAAAGTGACTGCACAAGTTTCTTTAGGCTTAATTTATTTATACATACTTATCTCTATACAGGGAATTATATTTAATGCCTTGTCTTATATGCCTGTGTCTCTCTCTTATGGAGACAGGTTATAGCCCTGGGAGTCAGTTTAGGAAATCCTACATGTTAGTTCAACTTCACTGCTTATATACATTCTCTATTGGAAGATGCCAAGTCTATTCAGATATTATTATTATTATTATCTTCTTGAAAAGGGGTGGAGTTTGGTCTAAGCTCCACCCAATTCTTCTCTCTCTCTCTTTCTCTCGAGTTTAGGGATGACAAGTGAGAAATTGGAGGGTAAAATGGTTACCTTCTCGGGTCTGTTGTTGTTAGAAGGCCATCTGGATTCTGTTGCTTCAAGTGGGGAAGCGGTGTGTGAGACCCTCTTATACAGTACTGTACATTTGCTCAGTCCGCTACCGGAAATCTGTCCTCAGATATCATCTTTATTGTGGGAAACAGATGTACAATCCTCGGTACATACATATAGGACTAGGAACTTAATAATAAATACAATAAATAGTAACACAAAAAAATTGCATCAAGATCTTGGCACATAGTATACATAAATGAAAATCAATACATGAGAACATAAGGAAATCAACTTAATATTAATATGTTAAGCTAGGTGCTTGTAGTTATGTGTATGTAAGCTAACCTGTGCTAAAGGTTCACACATTAATAAGGGGCCGTGTTGCTAGGCTGTGAAATAACAGTCCTATTCTTTTCAATACAACATAATTCAGTATACCTCGATAGTTCGTTCTTATACAATACATAAATATGATAGTACATGGCAGAAAGATAAGACAGTGGATAATAAACATTGGTACTCAGTTTTATTTTGATCAATATATGGAGGAATCAAATTATATAATAAGGATGATTGAAGCCTATTCTCCTTGAATAACATAATAGTTGCACTTTTTCCGAAACAACTGATAATGAGGAGATGTTAAACAAGTCGACTTTAAATGAAATATGTTTAAAGGTGGAAAAGCTTATGTCATGTTGTCAAGCACGTTTATGTTTATTAGGCAAGGTAACGATTCCCTTGGATCGTTTTTCCTATGAGTCTGTTTCTTTATAGTAGCCTGTAACCATACCATGTGTAGGGTGATTAGGGTAATTTAATGTTAATTGTGTATCAGCAGGTAAGTATAGATAGTGGAAATTAAAATTGATGATGAAAAGAGATATTGATTAGTAATAGATATGAATGTACATGCATATAGGGCTTGATTAGTATTACTTTGATTCCAAGCAAGTGGAGATTTTGCATCCTTAGGAGATTTATATGCAACTTAAATGCAAAGAAATATGCAAGACAAACATCTATGAAGATATGCAACATGGCACTTGAAGTGTTGTGTGTCACTGATGACATCATCACTAAGTATAATACTTATTGGATGAAAATCGAATGTGAAAGGATTACTTCCATTTTCATAGGGAATTGGTGAAGTACGTAGCTTGGGAAAAACATTTTATCTTTTATGTGAATAATAATGGGATTATGATCTTGTAGTAATATACTACGCATGAATGTATAATAATATACCAAGTAGGTGTATGAAGATAATAAGTAAGATGGTATTTCATCATTGATTATACCATTATATTTCGTAGCTGTTGGAGTGGTAATAATTGTGAGTTAATCTTACCTTAGTCGCAGTAAATACTCTCTTAAGAAATAAATGGTTGTCATTTCTCTCTGTTCCTCACCTGCAATTCATTTCCTGCTAATTCACAGAAATAAATAGAAGCCTAAAACATGATATGATTATTCCATATATGTAGTTCTTTTCATCCGTTGATCATGTAAAGTTATATAAATCGTATTTAATTTCTGTGCAATGATTTGCACTCTAATACAGTATATACCTGTTACTTTATCTTATCTTGATTTACAACGGCTTGTCCCGCAACCTTTTTATTTATGGGATAATGCTTGTATACAACTATCTAAGCCTTACCAAATAGTGTTGATGAAATTCCGCTTAAAATATCCCAATCACGCTCTGGGCTGTGATGATGGTTCTAAGTCATTATTTTTTTTTTTTTGTATAATAAGCGAGCAATATTATTTGAGTCGCTGAATTCCTTCCTAGGGCGCCCAATGGTGACAGGACACCTTAGAATATAACACATGTAAATTGGGAACTTCATTTGTGTGATACCTGTCAAACAAAACTAGTGTATCATTAAATACCTTATCTGTACACACTGCTCAATGGCAGAAAATTTATGTAATAAGTCAGATACCTTATAAAAATTAATGATAATATCGTTCGTCCCCAATATTTTATTATTTCCTTTTGTCTTTTCAACTGTTTGATAAAATTGGAAACGAGAGCTCTCAGAATGTAGACGTCATCTTTATCCGCTTGATGCACTTCTTCGGAGCTTATAGCCGCTGCGAGTATAAACACGAAAACCGTTATATAGGTTGATGTGGGCCACATCCGTAAGAAAAATTATTATATA
The DNA here is from genome assembly GCA_033782935.1 of Petrolisthes cinctipes. Lineage (NCBI taxonomy): Eukaryota > Metazoa > Arthropoda > Malacostraca > Decapoda > Porcellanidae > Petrolisthes > Petrolisthes cinctipes. The sequence continues at coordinate 4,825 of JAWQEG010007823.1, forward strand.
TCATTGGAAACCGATCGGAGTTTTTGTTTATAATTGTTTATATTATTATTATTATCAATAGTAGGGATAAAATTACTAGGAAGAGGAATTGTTAATGTTCAAGAGATATTGATTGGTTTCATTGTGGATGTTTGCGCGCTTTTACCAATTTCTTTATTCTCTTTACATAAACAATATCAACCGCCTGGTAAAATTATGCATTATTATAGGTTTATTACCTACTAAAGAAGTGTGACGATTCGATCGGGTACCCGTTATCACTTGGAGTGAACATATTGAGTTATTTGTTTTTATTATGTCGGCGATTACGCAATATTTCCATGCAAGCTCATAATTTGTTTTGTTATGTTGGCAATCACGCATTATTTTCATGCAATCTCATAATTTGTTTTGTTATGTTGGCGATCACGCATTATATTCATGCAAGCTCATAATTTGTTTTGTTATATTGGCTATCATGCATTATTTTCATGCAAGCTCATAATTTGTTTTGTTATGTTGGCTATCACGCATTATATTCATGCAAGCTCATAATTTGTTTTGTTATGTAGGCTATCACGCATTATATCCATGCAAGCCTGTAGATCGTTTTGTACATCATGATGAAATTGTTGAAATGCAACTCACTGTCGTTCAGTGTAGTTGTCCACGTTGTATCATGGCTTCTGTGTGGCAATTTTATATCATATGAAAGACGTATCCATACGCCATATAGTATTTCATGTTGAGTTTTTCCTTTTATTTCCGTATTTTGTAGTGTTTATTGACCGTCATATCGATGCAGTCTTCCCATGTGGAGGGATTTTCCTTGTTTTTGTGCCACGAAGTACTTCTAGTAGTGTTACGGTGCTGCCGTTTTGTTAACCCATTAAATGCTGGGAGATATGGTAATACAAACGTTTGCTTAATGTCGTAGACATCAGATACCTTTTATAATATCGAGACATGTATATGGTCATATGAAGTTGGTTTTTATATATATGTGCACTTACCTTTGCGGTTTTTATCATAGTGTTGCCGCCACCAAATATCTAGAAAATGGTTAACCATTGGTAATACTTTATTTGTGTCCTGATTCGGAATTGGTAAGGAAAGTAGATCTATTCCTACTACGTTCCATGATTCGTCCAGGATTAGGGATTCCCGTCATGGAACAGGTCCAAATGTATGGCCTTTATTTGCATTGTCTGCTTCGCACTGAGCGATATATGTGTTTCATCATCTACCCTTAGTTTATGCTAATGGGGTATTGTATGGAGAGTGGTCAGGTACCTATCTCTCCCAGGATGTCTTGCTGCTGTATTATGATATAAGGGTAATTAATACTGAGGGAATCATTATTTGTTGTATCACTATTTGATTGTTTTTTTTCGTCACGTTTCCTAAGTTTTCTGTAAATAATATCATCATGAAGGGAAAATATGTTTAAGTGACTGGGTAATTTTGGGCCATTATTTTGATCCTCAGTTTTTAATGAATATTTTATTACATTCATCATAGAATTGTTTGCTAATGTTTACGAACCGCATTAAGGTCAAAGTCCATGGGTGTCCTCGGAACTAAAAGGACAAGATGACTGTTTAAGGGATCTACTACATTATTAATCGTCCTAAAAGATAGTTAATATCAATATGCGGGAGAAATTCCTGAATTGTTAGACCTTATCTGGCTAATTTTCCCGTTAGGGTTTGAGGTTATAGTAAGCCACGGATCGTTTGATAATTTGCGAAAACATGTAAAGGATAGCCTAATATGATTTCTCTCAAAGTACGAAGTGCCCATAATATTGCTTAAGTTTCCTGTTTTGTTACAGAGTAACGAGTAATCTGCGTACTTAATATTCTCTAAGCATAAGTACATACCTGACATAGACCCGTAGCTATCTCTTACATAAGTACAGCGCCTTAGCCTACTGAAGAAGCATCTGTACACTCCATAAAAGACAATGAATATTTGGGAACGTAAGAATTGAAGCTTACATTAATTAACCTTTAATAATTCAAAGCTTAGCTGTTTTTTCTGGCATCCATACAAAATTTGTATCTTTCTCGAGGGGATTATTTAGGTGTTTTAGTTACTTGGGAAAATACTTTACAAAGATTCTATATAAGAACATAAGACCAAGAATGATTTTATGTTAGTAACATTTATTTAGAATAGTGAATACTCTCATTGCCCGTATTTTATCAGATTGTGTATGGAGCACAGGGGCGGTTAAATGGATAACCTAAAATGATAAGTTCCTGGTAAGAAACTGAGACATAGACATTTTAAGTTTGAGGCCTACCTAATGTAATCTCTGTATAACCTTCGTTATAGTTACTTACTATGAAAATAATCAAATCGTTGAGATTAGCGATGACTACGTTATTAATAAAACCAATACGAAAATTGATCATATGCTGAAATGTGGATGAAGCATTACATAAACCAAATGGTCTACGAATGTATTCATAATAACCATGGGAAGTATTAAATGTTGTAATGGGTTGAATTTTATCATCTAATGTTACTTGCCAGTTTCCACTGACCAAGTCTAATGTGGAGAATATCATAGGTTTTGTTTCACCAATGTTAGACAAAACATCTTAAAGGAGGGAGGGAATATTTATCTTTAAGTGTAGCATTATTTAATTTTCTGCAATCAATGACTGGCCTAAAATCACCATTATTTGTTTTTTGAAACCAAAAACATTGGGCTGTTAAAATGGGAATTAGAATTCTTAATAATGCCTTCATCCATCATTTCATTTAATATTTCGTTTACCACTTTCTGTGTACTATGCGGTACGGTAGTCTATATGCTCGAGTAAATGGGTTAAGGAGATATTAGAGTAATGGTATATTTTTTTCTAATAATTTACAGGTAGGGCAATCGCATTTCAATATGTGGCTAGTATAGTGATGAGATTATCACGATAAAGTGGAAAATCGCGTCCACTGACCAAATTTCTAAGTTGCTCCCTTACGACTATCTATTTATCCTTCGGTAAGAACCGATACAATATTTCCTTGTGGTATTGGTCTAACTTCCATCTGTACAGATCACATAGATATGTTCCTTTCTTTACATGAATATTGGTAAATGGTTTATTAATATCAGTGACATTTTCACTGTTTACATTAGTTAAGTAAATTAATCCCTGGTTATATATTATTTTACTAGTTCTATTAAGGATAGAACGGTATTTTGTGGCTGTACATGAGATGGAAGATGTACCTTCAATTTATGGACGAAATTTGGAGTTAATATATTATTATATGCAGCAATGGCCTTTATGATAATGGGGTTATTTCCCTCATTTTCAATACGTATAGGGTTAACATTACCTGGACTTATATATTTTGGCCTTTACAATCCTGTATTTGAATACATTAATTCCTAAAATGTATTATTTTATGTTTAGGGTTTATTATTATGGTTTGTTTAATATGGTATGATAAACCTAGTTTATAATTTCGTATTATATAAAATTCATTATGGATATGGTTAGTTCCCTTGGCTAACCGTACAGGAAGGGTTAGTTTCCCTAAGACCTGTAATTTATTGCCTGTCATGGTTGACCATTCTATGTCACCTGTTCAATCCTGGTTTATAAATGCCGCTGGGGACCTAATTTGCTCAATTTGTTAAAGGAATTATCCGATAACAAGGAAACTGCGGCGCCTGTGTCTATCATTAAGGGGGTGTTACTATGTGATACTAGGACAGGGAATTATAGTATATTATTGATAAATGCGACGACAGGGCCTACAGTTATATTTTCGGTACGTTTTAATATTGTGGCGGTCTCGTTTCATGCATCATGTTTCGATTGTGCAAGTCCCGTTTCATTCTGTTATGGATCATGCATTCATCTAAGGAATGCGACTTTGACTCATGTAAATGACTGTATTTATGATCACTTTCGTTACAGTGTTTGCAACGTTTTCCCTGTGATTCCCCTTGAGTAGGTGTGGCATCAAAATTAAAAATCTTCGTACCCTTGGATTGAGTAATCCGTAATTCACGATGTATGATACGAGATTCCTTCGAATTTAAAGCTAGAGACCCTGATAGTGCAAGTGCTTTTGCTGGTTCACTTGTATTTATGTTGTCCGCCTTAGTTTTAATTATTCTCTGAACCCATGATAATGAATGATGTAGTTTACCATCCCCAAAAACAACAATAAGTGACTGTCTGAATGTAGCATATGACGTTAAATTCTGTGGATTATCTCCCGTATAGTACTTTGAATAATTGTGGGTGGGTAAAATTCTCATTGCTTGCATAGTAGAGTTAGTGGGGTTAGAAGAAGTTGTTAGAAGAGCAGAGACAGTCGGAGATTGTGGAGGAGTAGCCATTGTTGGAGAAAATACAGGTTAATATAGTATACCAGATAGAGGCTTTAATGGGGGTAAGGTTTGGAGAAAGAAAGGAATGTACTCGAATGTGTTGGAACCACAAACGAAACTTAGGGAGGTAGAGGAATCTAGCTTGGAGGCTAGTGAATCATTATCAGGGATATTCGAAGTTAGTTATGATACCTTTGGATTAATGGGGGATTATATCTTTACTTTTGTTTTAATTTGGCACTTGTTTTCTGTTGTTTGGGCTGTTAGTGAGGAACCTATTTTCTAACATGTTCGTGGACAAGTGAAAAATAATGTAATGTAACATGTAATGTGTACCTACTTTAGTTGACTGTAGTTGCAACGACGATGACGACGAGTGGAAGTTTTGTTGGGGCGTTGCCTGACGAGGCGACGATGTGGTGAAGGGGCGACGACCGTGAAGTGACGAAGCGATGATTAGTTAGCTCGCACACTAACACACTAACAGTCGTAATTGGAGTGAAGATGATGAACGATGACTTGCCTTTTTACGAGAGAATTTACGTATAAGGAGGCGGCGTCAGCGTGGAGGTGATGGAGTGATGGCGTTGTCCTTACGAAAGAATTTACGTAACAGGATCGCCATAGTGATGAAGTGATGATTGTTTGTAGTGAAGTAGATGAGGTTCTCTGTAGGTCAGTTGCAATTATGTTAAAGCAGGTGTTTCTTGTAGGTGAAGAATTTGTGGTTTATCCCCCTCGTTAGAGGTCGTAAGATTACCCACTGAAGAAATTACTTGAGAGAATTTACAAGCAGATTCCTTCAACTTGTCCTTGAACTATGTTAGTCACTGTACTCCCGTGAAGTCTTTACCTTGCAACTTGCTTTGTTGCAAAACACCCCTGCCATCAAAATGTACCAGTCCTCTAAGGCTTTAACTCGTTCAGGATCTGATACAGTACCTTAGTCCGAAGTGTAGTCGTAGTAGTTGTTGTTGTTGTTGTGGTTGTTGTGGTATTAGGTAACGAGCTCGGCGTTGTGGTGTTCTTAGGTAAAGTGACTGCACAAGTTTCTTTAGGCTTAATTTATTTATACATACTTATCTCTATACAGGGAATTATATTTAATGCCTTGTCTTATATGCCTGTGTCTCTCTCTTATGGAGACAGGTTATAGCCCTGGGAGTCAGTTTAGGAAATCCTACATGTTAGTTCAACTTCACTGCTTATATACATTCTCTATTGGAAGATGCCAAGTCTATTCAGATATTATTATTATTATTATCTTCTTGAAAAGGGGTGGAGTTTGGTCTAAGCTCCACCCAATTCTTCTCTCTCTCTCTTTCTCTCGAGTTTAGGGATGACAAGTGAGAAATTGGAGGGTAAAATGGTTACCTTCTCGGGTCTGTTGTTGTTAGAAGGCCATCTGGATTCTGTTGCTTCAAGTGGGGAAGCGGTGTGTGAGACCCTCTTATACAGTACTGTACACCCTTAATAAAGTCACCTACCCTCACGGTACCGTAAATATAAGGGATATCCAAGGGTATTCATTAGTACAGTGTTTGTAAATCTGGAGTAACTTATTCCCCCAATCTATTCCAAGCACCAGGACCCCATTTTATTTGTCTATCTGGCCCTTTTTCCTGGCATACTTTGGTGGAATCAAAGGGCTCTAATGTATCAAAAGTGTAGTACCACCTTACATAGATCCAGAAAGCTTTAGAGTTGTGTCCACTGTGTGTTAATTGTAAAAGAGGCACAGAATTGAACGAAACTTGCCCAATCAAGGCTAAATTGTCACGCCATTACATTAAAGGGGGAAGGTAGTTCAGTGTTGGTTAATCTGGAGTAACTGATTACATCAAACTATTCCAGGTAACAAGCCACCATTATCTTTTGTTGACCTGGTTCTGTTTCCTGCCATACTTTACAGGAATCAAGTCACTCTTATGTACCAAAAATATTTTATCCCCTTAACTCTGGTGTATAAACAGATCCCCTATTCGTAAACAGAGAAAGTTTGTTTTCTGACACAGTTTGGAGGAATCAGTGACCCTCCAGTCTGCCCAAAGCAATAATATAATGATCACCTTAATTAACTACGTAAATGAGGCACTAAAATTCCTGAGAGAGAGAAAGAGAGACAGTTACAACCCAAAAGAATAAAACTGACCCCTTGGATTTTACGAGACTGAATCAAAATAGCAGTCACGCAGTCAGGTCAAGTTGGGAGGAGGGAGGCAGGCTGGATGGACGGGTAGGCAAGGTGGTGGCAGGGCTCCAGAATTCCATATATTGTTTTATTTGTTTTCAGTTGCTTTTCTAGGAACACATAATTAATCATGATAGGGCAATGTGGGATAGGCTCAATTTCGTTACACTGTATTTTCGGGCAATGTGGTACTCATTCCTTATATATTATGTGGAATGAATCCAATTCCATTATACTTTCGGACCATATCGTTATATATGAGTATATTCGGTCAATGAGGGATAATTCCAAATTCGCTGTGGTTTAACGAGGTATATGGGGCTTGAGTAAGTAATTGCCTGCATAAAGAAAAAATAATAATACCGGTAATAATGCTAGAGAAAAAAATAAAAATATCAACAGGTAGCACATTTTATTGTGGGTCTATGATCGCAAGCAGGTTTGAACAAGGTTTCGAGACCAGAGAGAGAGAGAGAGAGTAGGGTGGGTGAAGCCTGTGGACTGACGTGGTATATACGTCACACTATAATCGTTCGTATCCCAGTGTAAAATTACATACAAATGACGCATTTCTCGGGAGTAAGTGAATTAATGATTCACTTTTGGTACTCCATTTTAATGCAAAAAACTAGCGGAAGGTGTGATATAACCCGTGGCAAAACATCATACTGATACAACCTTTAGTTACAGAGTTATTCCCAAAAAACAGTGGGACACGATAGTAATGCATCTATTTATATGCTATACATGAGAGAGAGAGAGAGAGAGAGAGAGAGAGAGAGAGTAAATTACTTCCTATCAGAATCCGAGTCAGTCCATTGTTGGGTTCGTGGTTTACGTGGTGGTGTATAGGTCTGGAACAAGCAGCAACCCGCCGGCCACATATGGGACAACAATCGTGTGGACTTATCACCCGGAGTAGAAAGAAACTTTTGTCCGCAAGAGTATTTTCAGATGACAGGTTTGAGTCCACCCTAAAACGTCTGGGTTTTTTCTTCTTTTCTTTCCGTAGTGATGTAGTGATTTTGCCTGTAGTGATGCGGGCAATACTTTAAGGGTTTTGGCGCCCCTTCGGCCCAGCCACTCGCTTTCAGTTCTTCAACTGTCCCTCTTTTCTTTCTATTTCCTTCCTGCTTGCTGTCTCATTTATCTTTCACCTTCTTCTGGCGCTATATGACCTCACTGTTGCGGCGCCTAATATCAAAGTAAGTAGGTGCAGATAGATGAGATAATTATGAGATACTGAGAGGTAGTCAGGCATGGAGAATTTTAATTATTATTATTATGACAAGTCGTAATACACGCCACGCTCCGGAAAGGCCAAACATGCAACGTAACAGAAATAATTATTGGAATACTCAACACACAAAGAGGTCGCCATAATAGGCTAACAAGTTAGTAATCTTGGTGTTCATTAGCCTAATGTCAGGAAACCAGACCCACCTGGGTACTGCCAATAAAGAGTATTCAACTACATTGTCACTACAACTTACAGCGGAACGGAAAATCTGACACAGAATTAGTAAAATACCAGGTTCTAACGTGAGGATTAACTGTGAGTCTCATTTACTTGTCCTCCAATCATCCAGATACTGCAATCCACAACGGAACATATACACACAGTAATATTATTGCTTAAAGCGGGATAAGTGACAAGACGGCAACACTTGGAAATATGACTTCGTTATGATGAAAGTTGAGGAAATAAGATAACTTAATAAGGTTTAGCAATAAGTGGTGTAATATTGATGGTATAATATTGAGGATTAACCGCCATTGTAGGCTTGATATTTGTAATCTCCACCCACTCAAATCCTCAAATATATAACATCGACTGACTACAAGAACACAACACAAAAATACAATTCTTAAACAAAGGAATAGGGCAGGAAGTCGAGGCACATCTCAAAACTATATTTCATATAGCCTAGCCACGTTCATGTCTGCCTTCATGTTAAAATGTGTAAGATGTTCAGAGCTAGGCGATCAGGTATACAGAAATACACTAGGAATCCGGAACTTACTCCTTCCGACATCAAAGCTGTAAAATATAACAAAAATTCTTAATCACCATCTACCTTAAAATCAAACCCCTCCAAAATAGACAAATTAATGTTATGGTGTAACTTGCAATAATTGTAAAGTAATTAGGCCACTGGAATCCACTCCAAAAGAAAGGACTAATGACTTGTTGATATCCTACTCTCTCTAACAGTAGGCTACACATCTTTCTCTAAGGCCTCACTGCACTGGGACCAAGAGCCGTACGTCCTTCTCGTTCAGGGTCTCTCCCCGTCGGAAGTCCACCATTACACAAAAAAGGTCTCTAGAATCCATTGAGACAAATGCCAACTCAGCAATGATATTAATATTATCTCTGGTAAACACATACTTTGAGATATGATATTTTTATAGTAACTCGCTATTACTAAAACACTACATCACTCCACTCATTAAAGGGGTGCGGGAATAGGGGGACAGGCTTGGGGGGGATTTGGGGGGTGCGGGAATAGGGGGACGGGCTTGGGGGGGATTTGGGGGGTGCGGGAATAGGGGGACAAGCTTGGAGGGGGGGGGGTAGAAAGCCTGTCCCCCTATTCCCGCACCTCCCTAACCCCCCCAAGCTTGTCCCCTTACTCCCGCACTCCCCCCCGACCCCCTAAACCTCCCCCCCAAGCCTGTCCCCCTATTCCCGCACCTCCTTAACCATTAACACCATTAACTAAATATTAACCTTCCGTATATCACAGGCTGCAATCATTACTTCATATCTCCCCATTTATTTCAGCAGAACAACATTGGTGGCTACAACCTCCATATACCAACTTGACCTCTTCACAAATGAAATAAGGAATATAATAAAACAAAAAAAAACTGTATCTTCTTTCAGCCATCTATGTTCCTCTTCCTTTGTGGTCACGTATACAGGGAGTTGGCCGCTGCAACATGATACCTCGCTAAATTTGAGCCTCGTGTTACATTAAATAGTTTTACTGTTGATATTATGATGCTATTCATTATTATATTATGAGTGAAAGACACAGTTTCAAGGGAAGAATTCTATCAGTTATTATTCGTACTGTTAATATTATGATGCTCTCTATCCAGTATTTTATTATGAATGGAAGATATACAGCCATGTTCCATTCATGGTGCATACGATGGCGTGATACCGGTACGATGCCTCCATAGACACACAACAAAGCCATCGTCAACACCACGGATATTCATACATACGGCACACGGACGGATAAACATTAGTAATTACTTGTATTGAGGTCTTAGTGAAATGTCGTAATATCTGACATTCCAATTAATCCATTATTGCAAAGTTTATCCAATCTAATAGTTGCTGAAGCTCTACGTTTAATATTCCATCAGGCTATTGGAAACACACCTGGATAATTATTATGGCTGGTAACTGTAATGTTGATATAGTGATGTTGTCTATTTTTATATGATGGAAAGTCAGGGTTACACGGACGGAAATGTATTATCAATATTTATTTGTAGATTTCTTCGTCCTTTCTATTTGCTATCTAAAAACGAGGATAGGGAAGTAAGAGAATGAAGATGATAATTAGCAGGGATGTAGATGAATAGGAGAGAAAGGAGGAGCGACAGAAAGATTAAGGGAGTAATAAATGAATGATTAATTGAATATATTTAGCAGTCAAAATAATAAAGGAAGAAATGGAGAGAAAATTGAGAAGAGAAGAAGAAGAAGAAAAGGACTAAAACAAGGGGAGAAATTAATAAGAATGAAGGAAGGATGGATGGACGGAAGGAAGGAGCGAAGAAATGAAAGAGGAACGTAGAGAGAGAGAGGAGAGAGAGAGAGAGAGAGAGAGAGAGAGAGAGAGAGAGAGAGAGAGAGAGAGAGAGAGAGAGAGAGAGAGAGAGAGAGAGAGAGAGAGAGAGAGAGAGAGAGAGAGAGAGAGAGAGAGAGAGAGAGAGAGAGAGAGAGAGAGAGAGAGAGAGAGAGAGAGAGAGAGAGAGAGAGAGAGAGAGAGACGAATAAAAGAAGGAAGGAAGGAAGAGTAGTGATCAGGGTATCGTGAGGAAGGAAGGAAGGAAGAATAGGGATCAGAATAACGAAAGAAGAACTGTCACTTTAATGAGAAGGCATTACTGAACCCACTGAGAGAGAGAGAGAGAGAGAGAGAGAGAGAGAGAGAGGAGAGAGAGAGAGAGAGAGAGAGAGAATTACAGGAAGGACAGACAGTCAAACAGTAGGATGAAGAAACAGCCGAAAAAGAAGAGAAAAAGTAAATACGGAAACGAGTGATAAGTAATGGAAAAAGAAAAAAAGAAAGACGAGAGAGGGAAAATGAACAAGAGAAGGTGAGGAAAAGAGAATGCAAGAAGTTAATTAGGAGGAAGAAACTTGCAGTGACCATTGAGTGTGTCGGTAGGTTGTAGTGCAATAATGTGGATTTTTGTGCTGATTTTGTGTGGTGATGTGGTGTGTGTTGGTGGTGTGTGTAAGTGTGATGTAGTGTAGCTTAGTGTAGTGTAGAGTGGTGTAGTAGTACAGTGATGTGGACTGTTGTGGTGCTGGGTGTGGGTTGGTGATGTGGGTGGTTTTGTGGGTTGATGGTGTTAAGCAATGGTATAATTCTGGTACATTAGAGCGCCTTGATTCCTCCAAGTATGCCAGGAACAGGATCAGATGTACACAAATAATGGTGGTCTGTTGCTTGTAATAGTTTGGAGATATCAGCTGCTCCATATTAACAACAACAATGTACTAACCTTTTAATAGCTGGTGATGTGATGGAAGAGGGACAAGAGGATAGACAGGTGGGACAGCAAGCACAAAGGAGATGCAAGGAACAGGAACTATGGAATTAAAATATCTCTAGTAAAGTTCAAGGGGTTATCGATTACTACAAACAATTCAACAAAACATTATCCCCCATACTCATACAGTAAAATGGTCTGTTTTCTGGCACAGTACGGAGGAATCAGCAGCCAACCAATTCACTTAAATTGCATAATGACCTTACAGCTGTAGCAAAGTTCAACAGAACTGTTTCGAGAAATAATACAATAAAATTACGTAGAAATAAGTAACAACTAAAATACAAACAAATACAACAACACAAAACTTATGATACAGTGAAGCAAAACCTATGATTTTTTAACCGTTCCGAACAAATAAAGCAACACATAAATCATGATATGGTAAATCATGGACCAATCTATTTCAGTCCAATACGATTTAATAAACCAACACTGAAAAGATGATACGGTGTAGCAAAACGTATGCATTTTAGAACCAATATTTGATTTACAGTTACACTGATGCAACAAACCCAACAAGTACTAACAACAACCAACTGTTTGATATTCAATGTTTGAAACATATAAAAAAAGCGTTAGTTTCAGCTTACGGGTTAAGGGATAGGGAAGGGGGAAAGGGAGGAAGTTGGGTATGGGGATGGGGTTTTGGAAAGGGAAGGGGTTGGTGCAGGGCTAGAGAGGAGGTTGTGGCAGGGACGGGGTGAAGGGGCAAAGTTTAGGATAGGGACGGTATTGGGGATAAGGACAGGACAGTGGAGAGGGACAGGGAAGAAGAGAAGAAATAAGAATAAAGGGAGGGAATAGGGACGGAGTTGAAGATATGCAAGGTGTTGGGGGCAGGGACAGGGACGAAGGGATAAGTCAGGAGGTAAATGGGATAAATATGAAAGCAGGTGGTAATAAAGTCAGGAAAAATGTAAGAAGAGCCATGTGTCAGATAATGCAGGTGACTAATCAACTTAAATGGGAAACCTAATTTATATTGTTTTTTATTGAAAGGCCACAGATTCCTCCATGCTATCCCAAGACACAAATCACCTCAACGTTCCTAATGGGAGACTTGTTTTATGACAGAATCTGAGAAAATCATTAGCCCTTCCGTCAATATACCGTCAGCACTAAACAAACATATTTACTTACTCGCCACCATTTTCCAACTATAACCAACTCTTCCTTTTCTTTGTACTGTAGTACCTTGTTTATACATATGTGTATGTATGTATGTATGTAATATATTCTTTGTATATCTATATATATTTTTTTCTTTTGTGGTTAGGTTATATGTAAAGCGTGGGTTAGTGAAAATGAACAACCCCAATGGGAGCAGAGAGGAAGGGATCATCTGTCCATCACTGTCACCCCCAACATTACCACCACTACTAACACTAAACCATTACACAAACATATCCTATACTAACCTGACCTGACCTGACCAAAACTAACCCCACCTAACCAATTATAACCTAACCTAACAGAACCAGATTAACAAAAATAATGGTGTCATGTTGCTGGGAATAGTTTGGAGGAATCAGTTGCTCCAGATTTATCACAAACATTGTATATATTCTGAATCACTGACTGGATGCAGTTGTGTTGTAATTTATAAAATGTTTGTGTGACATTATAACAAATTTCTAAAAATGTTGGAAAATTTATGATTGCAGCGGTAGTTACAAAAAAAATGCACTAAATTTTAATCACTACGGATAAACAGAAATTTGTATTTACTGCGGTGTATTTGATAAATTTTCTCGCAGTGGTCAGTTTCCCTATAATATAATGGATATGCTATCTATTTTCAGGTATCATATCTATGCAAGTATTATTGCAGAAAATGCGTATATATATATATATATATATATATGCAGTAAAAGTCCCCTTCACACTCTCAGCTCTCTTAGGTGATGGTGATGGTGGTATGACTGATATATTGATGGCTTTCTTGAGGGAGACTGAACTGATCAGAGTGATGTGTGTACTCGTGGTGTCGTCCACTTCAGCCTTCGTCGTACCTGTGGAATATACCTGTCGGACTCTCACTTACTAAATGGACTGGTGTAACTTACTACCCGTTGTCACTTACACTGAGGGGCTGGTGTCAGTCAACTTACTACCCGTTGTCACTTACACTGAGAGGCTGGTGTCAGTCAACTTACTACCCGTTGTCACTTACACTGAGAGGCTGGTGTCAGTCAACTTACTACCCGTTGTCACTTACACTGAGAGGCTGGTGTCAGTCAACTTACCACCCGTTGTCACTTACACTGAGAGGCTGGTGTCAGTCAACTTACAACCCGTTGTCTGAACTTACCAACCTTCGTCTGCCTGGGGAACTAAGGGGAATTACTCAAGGTTTACAGTAAACACTTGGTCTTGTCTCTATTTACTGAGGTATATCAGGTTACAGGATTACAGATTATATCGGACACCTTTTGTGTCGTTCAAAGACATGTACAATTCATAAGTACTATAGGAATGTAGATCTTTTGAGGCCCAAGGCAGGGCGATAACAGCATGTGTACTCTCTCGTTGCTCACTGATGTATGTACCACACCCATCTTATGTGACAGATTGTAATAGTGGTGTTGATAATGCTTAGCTTATAATTATGTGAAATATATACATGTTAGAATATAAGTTTATATAAGAATAATGTGAGTAAATATATATTGTCCCTTTCTCTATATACAAGATGACAATATGGTGATGATTATAGCATAGAGATTAGCATAGAAATAATCATAGAGTGAATCTAGCAATCAGGGGCTCAGCAGAGGAATTTCCTAGCACGCTGTCAAGTCAGCAGAATTTGAAGGATATTATGTCTGGTGAAGTGGTATGAACTGCTTTCCACCCTAGTGGTATTTTCCACCACCTATGGGTGTGTCATGTATCGCGGCGTAATACGGGCACGGATACATGTAACTATTTATTTCCATTGTTTATTACCATTTTGTATATATTTTTGAATTTATGATATTGTAGGTCTTGTAAATATTGTATAATTATGATCTATTAGCTAGCCATAGCTATTGTCTGATATAGGTTTATGATGTATTAGCTAGGCATAGCTATTGTCTGATATAGGTTTAGCGATTTGTCTATCTAAGTTTAGAGATTTTCTTGAATAGGTATTAGTTTAGTTAGTTACTGGCTGAATAGGTACATAGGGTAGGCAATTAGCTAGGACGTAGAATTAAGTAATATTAATAATATTTTGAAATAAGTTACAAAACAAAAACAAATAATGTAAAACATTAATAATAATAATAATAATAATAATAATAATAATAATAATAAATGCATAAAATTATATGCAAAAAGTAAAAAAAATAATAATAATAATAATGAAAAAAAAAAAAAAAATTACAAAATTAATTAATGACCAACTCTAAGGTCAACAGGCCAGGAAAAAAAATTGTATTTAGTAAAGTTCTATGTTGATGACAAAGTTTATGATGTTTGGTAGCATTATCCATAGTGTGAGTGGCTGTGTGTATGTCAAACAGTGCAGCTCCAACCTTCCTCAATGTTTTAGGATTGGAATACGCAGTGATTATATGTAACGCTCTTTCTATTTAGACTGACACTATTATTTGTATCTCTGCATAGAACCTCCCACGTTATATTAAATCCAAAACAATTTTATGTTTATGATCATAATTTCGTAGTTTTAATATTCACTCATTGCGCACGTTTTTCTTTTATTAATTTTTTTAACTGAATAGCAAAAAGTGTATTTTCTTTATTTATATTATCCTTTTTTTACAATATATATTGAATAATTTTTCAACAACATTTTTCATCTGATTAAAATATATATTCAACACGCGTCCCAGTAAA
>JAWQEG010007823.1:25000-32500 GCA_033782935.1 Petrolisthes cinctipes
TTGAAAATAAAAATTAATACAGAATTTCATGACAGGCGTAGTTGGTAGTGTGAGAGAATAATTTGATTTGACGACCATAATATGATCTGAGATGCTTTGCCGGAAAGGAATGAATGAATTACAAGAACAAAATATAGATGTAGATCAGTGGTTCTTAACCTTTTTCAATATATGCACCCCTTTCAAATCAGCAGTCAGTTCTTGCACCCATCTATTGCTGAAATAAAAAAAAAAAAAAAAATGCTAAAACTGAAATAGGTGGTTTTAATAAGTACATTTGTAGCCATCACAATACATTCCATGAAAGTATTGTAATGGCTACACCGCTACAGTAATGATTTATGTTATATAAACCGACCATTTAAATACATGTGAAGAAAGCAAAATCAGAAATGATTCACAACCAATCCTCCACCCTACTGTATATGTATCAATAAGAAAAAGTTATTAAAACAGGGAAACCATAAATCACTCAAACAGATGACTGCGTGTTAATGGTGCGTGAGGGTGGTGACGATAACCTCCCTCCCTCTGTGTCACCTACGTGTCCTCCCTCCCTCTGTGTCACCTATACGTGTCCCTCCCTCCCTCCCTCGTCCCTCCGAATCACATACATATTTACTCGAGTCTGTTACAACGTTGGCACTTCATTAGGAAATTAGGTGTAGGTTTTTCTCTAGCTCAAAACACTGCTGTAGCAAAAATAATATTTTTTTTTGCAGAAAAAAATAACATGCGTATATAAAAATATAATTTGCTTTAATTATGCCTATCCTCGCACCCCCTAGGAACCGACCTCGCACCACCTAGGGGTGCGAGCACCCCTGGTTAAGAACCACTGATGTAGATAATAATATCAGTGCGTAATTATCCTATGTGGTAAGTTATTGTGAAAGAAAGCGAAACGAAGGCGTTGATAAAGATAAACATTACTTCAGTATAAGAATATAGATGTGGGGTAATAATGTAAGAGAATAGCACAAGAAAAGATGAAACACTATGATAAATTTACGTTATTGTAAAAGAAAGTAAAAATTAATTAAAAGGCAATGATTGAAATTAACGTAAACTATTATATGGTGCCTAAAAGGTCGTTCCTTCAGCCAGCCACAATATGACTGAAATCTGTGGTTCGAACGACAAAACACAGTTCACCATAGGCTATATACCCTCAGCTGCTTAGTCTTTCCAACAATAGGTACTTCAGTGCCTGGCTGAAATAACGAAATTTCGTGCTCCATAGTACATGATAAAGAAACCAGGGGAAGAGATTTTCGACGTTGAGAGGAATGTAATTATGTTAGGGCTAGCGACCAGGTTTTACATTTGACAATTTACGAAACAGTTTTTTTCACCAAGGATAATGAAGTGAAATTGTTGTGGATGAATGCACCTGTGAAGGATAGGGGGAGGTACAGCTGAGAATATAGTGGGACTGAAAGGATGCAATGTGAGTTATCATTCATTTCATAGGCCAAACGATCTCTCAGTCAATATTATTTGCTTTCTTCTATTTACTTTCTGCGGGTAATGATGATGATGATGATGATGATGATGGTGATTAGGATGTTTCATTGCAATGTTCAGAGGGCTACCTAGACTACAGGTCATGTACTCTATGCAACCCCTCCTCCTCCCCTCTGCCTTCTTCACCTTCCTCCTCCCCTCTCCCTTCTTCACCTTCCTCTTCCCCTCTCCCTTCTTCACCTTCCTCCTCCCCTCTCCCTTCTTCACCTTCCTCTTCCCCTCTCCCTTCTTCACCTTCCTCCTCCCCTCTCCCTTCTTCACCTTCCTCTTCCCCTAGCCCCCTTTCTTCTCCTTCACTTGTTTTTAACCTGTCAAAGAAAAACAAACACAATATAATAATTTAGCTGTAGTGAAAGCTGTAGTGTGCATGTAGTAGTACTCGTGCTACCAGTAAAGGTCATCACTTCCACACAAAGCACTCTGATAAATAAAAGAACAGTTGGATATTTTACTGAGACTGGTAAGAATGTATTATTTTCCCGGTTTCTCTCAATATTAAATATAGATGCGATAAAAGTAGAAGGTCTGTTTCCCAACTCTGTCTGGAAAAAAACTGGAAATAATACGAACTTCAGTTTTTGCATATATAATGATAACCCTGGGGAAAACAGTAACTAGAACGTATAGAATGTGATACAAGTTGTAATAACAGCTTTATATATATGAGTTAGGTGGTCTGCTTTAGAGTAATATGTAGAGAGATCAGGTAACTTTGAGTCTGCTGTCCATATACTATACCTTTAATTAATGGGGTCAATTGTTGTGGATAAACTAAATGGCTTTATACTGGTTCACCAAGACTATGTGATCAAACAGACTAATACCTTTATAACGAGTAAAGCATTTATTTTGTACTATAGACCTAGAGACAGACGGACACACATTCCTCCAGACATGTCTATATACTGTACGTTTTATCGTCATACAACAACACATACACTCTTATTGTCACACACACACACACACACACACGTCAGTAGGAGTGTGTAGGTCCATACTAGTATTTGCTGATGTACCAGTATATGCAAGAGGTAGTTTGTAAACACCTGCGGAGTTTTACATTTAATCAATGTAAGAGATACTCCTCAGGGAAAACATGGAGTGAGGGAAAGCATTCAGTGCGAGGGGAATAAATAAGAGACCGTTGTGGTGGTGGTGATGACGAGGAAAATGTTTGTGGTGATAGTAAAACGATGATGATCAAATACTACTGAAATGGATATATTCTTGGTCTGGGAAATCGTATTAATTCAGTTCTGTTCCATACAAACACAAGGGGAAAGACTGGGTGTGAACTGTTCTTACTCATAGTCCTACTCCAGTTTTCTTAACATAGTGAGACTACAAAGGATTGTTCATTAAATTTCTTTACCTCTTCGGTAAATGTAACCCATGACAAATTACCCCAAACATTCGCATAAGTAAGTACATAATATCTGTAACTTAAAACAAAATTATGTAAATTTTATCTGCAACATAAAATGTTTGGTTTGGTTATTGGGACTTAACGCCTATCGCCTTTATAATAGTAATTAAGGTGATGTAATTGTAGAGCGATAGAGTATGTATGTACGGGGATGCATGTGTAGAAGTGTATGTATTGGTTGTGTGATGTCAGTAAGTGTTGTGTGCAATACTTTAAAAATATCACAACTAAGTACAGTCCTGTATATATCTGCAACTTTAAATACTGAAATAATATACACGAAACGGCGTGTATCTAAGGTGATATTACCCATAAGGGAGTGGGTGTATCGTTGCCAGGATAATAAACACTGACTCTTTATACTCATTAATCACTGCATCATCAAGTCCACCAAACAATAATCGTTCCGGCATAAACGGGGGAATCATTTCGTCGGCTGATTGGAGGCTGCTAATTCCATTAACCTGTATCATAATTAGGAGTAGTCATTCCTCTCCATATCATACTTCTTACTCTCCTCAACTCCCTGTAGCTGATGTACAGTTGGCGGTAGAAGTCCTGTCGCCTCATTTGCTTCACTGAGGCATGCGATGTTTATAGATTCAAGATTATTATAGGTGTAGAAAACGTGCATACTTCTCGAGTCCATGAACACTGAGTGTCTCGGTGAAGCAGGTAAGGCGACACGATTTCTGCCGCCGACTGTACAGTCGCGGTCTAAAATTATGTCGCTTCTCTAATAGGATGGTGAATTTTGAAAATAATGTTACCTTGCATATTATTCATTAACAATTTGTTCTTTATTTTACAGTCTAATAGAGACGTAATTACTTTAAGAATACGTCTCATTCATGGCACAAGTATTCGTAAAGATTATCATCACTCCAGAAAGGTGACAAGACTTTAGACCACAACTGTATGAAGCCTACTTGGATATACAAAAATTCGTTCCCTCAGCCAGCCACACTACGACTGAATTATCTGTGGTTCGAATGACAACATACAGTTCTCCATCTATCCTCTGTTGTTTTTAAGTCGTTCAAAGCACAGGTAACTAAGTTATATTGTGGCTGACTAAGGGAACGAACCTTTGTACACCATAGTACGGTTGACCACAGAAATTCGTACACAGGCTCTTTGGAGAAAGACGTCATAATTTTGTAAGCACTGCAGTGAATTGTCTACCAAGTGAGTCGGTGACTACCAAACAACAAATTGATAATTATAATGTTGCGTTGCAGTTACACAATTTTACATTTTCTATGTTATAAACACTAAACGAACAGACAACAGTGTGTGTAGGAATAATTCTTGTGGCCAATAGTCACGGTTCACGGTCCAAAGTCCTGCATCGGCTGAAGGAAAGTAGAGTTTCGCACCATTTTTCGGATTATTGTCCATGACTGTGTATGATTTACCGGTAAATTTTCCCACTCCTGAACTTTGAACTTTGGTTACAGATGTGCAATTTGAGAAAGGAAAACACTGGCATATTTACAGTAATAGCTGGACTGGAAATCAATGAAAGTGTAGTATCTTTCACACCTGGAACCTTTTTCTCTTGATTACTTTCACAAAGGTTTATTTTTGAAATTTTTGTTTTAATTAAATCTATTTCGAAAATGTAAAGAGGAAGCATCTTTTCAGAAGTCTTTACTGAGAATATTTTGCTACCATATTATGTAGCCGTTAATATAAAGAAACCGATTCGAAACATGTTGATAAAATGCTTCTCCTCGTAGTGTGTAATACGCGGGGTCACTGAATATCCACTCCTCCATTTCAATAAAGTGATGATGACTGATATGTGTTGTGCTGTGGAGAAGGCAATGGTATAATATATTTAACTAGTGTGTGAAATACAAAGAGACTGAATGAACTATTAACACACACACACACTGACTGGTAAGGGTTTGGATATCGCCATATGTCACTTGTCTCTCCCATTGTTGCCATAATAGGAATTGCCACACACAGACACCAATAGCAAAAAGAAAAAAATATGCAAAGAGCCCACACACAAATTTAACCACATCATCTCACAAAAATCCTGTTCTTTTGTCTGGCCGAAATGTTTAGTCGTGGACATAAGTTTCAAAACACATATGGATATCTCATATATATTGCTGACTAATAATAATCATATATAATGTTATTGTTTTGAATAATGAGTATCTGCTTGCAGTAAATTAGGATATGGGACTAAACCTATTTATAGAAAATTTACTACCAGCTGACGACCAGAGGTAAGCTGTCAAACTTTTACGCGAATCACTCCAATGTGGTTGATTATTATTATCCGCGAATGTACAGTCTGTCAATGATACACGTACCACACCATCGTTCAGTTACTCGCAGTTTTAGCTGGTAAAATCAGGAGTAGTAAGCAGGGTTATCTTACAGTGATTATGATTGGTCAATCTAATATCTGCTGTAAGATACCCCTGCTTTCTACTCCAGATTTTACCACCTAAAACTGCGAGTAAATGAGCGATGGTGGGGTACGTGCATCATTGACAGACTGTACAGTGAAAGACAATAGTCGTGTCCAGAAAACAGGCGAAAACATCTGGCAATTATTATCGAACCATTTGATCTCGGTGATTAGCGGTGGTTTGATTTTTTCAGTGTAGTTCGTTGTGTTTGAGAAATTATTTATCAAACAGAACGAGGTCACGACTTTTCTCTCTCACTGTACAAAGGTTCCCAAACGCCATGATTACCGACACTCAGCGCTGTGACTCATTTTTGAGAATGATTCTACTGTACACTCGCGGTCAGAAATTGTGTCCTGATCCCTTGGCATGATGAATCACAACTATCCGAGCTTTGATGATTCGAACTACTGTGTGTTGTAGGGAGAAGCACCGTTGTTCGAACCTTCAAAGCTAGGCTATTTGCGTTTCATTTTGCCAGGGGATCGGGACACAATTTCTGACCGCGAGTGTACCATGCATTATTATATTACCTCTCAACATCCTAATAAAAATGAAGGATAGGAGATTATAGTTTTCTTGTACCAAACTATACCAGAAAAGGAGATCAATTCAGTATACGAATTGGAGATCATGTTTTCTTGCATTGTACAGTCGGCGGCAAAAGTTGTGTGGCCACAAGTGCAAAGTCATAAAGTACAGTATGGAAATATAAGCTTCAAAGGCTCGTTAAATGAAAACACAGAGTAGTTTATTAATTTTCCCCTTTGGATATTGTAATGTTGTGTTGTGAATGTGTTGGTTCCTGGAATATACTTAATTTTATCCTTCAACAAACGGTAAAACGAGGTGACACTTTTTTAACCGGCGACTGCACACAGGCTTCGTAGACTCCAATTGACACACAAGAAATTACCCCTTAAGAAGTAGACTGACGATTACATTTACTGACTACAGTATGTATAGGCTGTTAAAGCTATCTATACAAGACCCCTCGTGCAGTAGGTGTGCCTAGATTAAAATGATTGATTTAATTAACAGGACAGCCACTCCCTTTCCCTTTTTATTTTTAGCCGGTCTTTCATTTCCTTTTGTTTTCATCGTGTTTGCTGCCCCACCTCTCTATCACCTTCTCCCTGTCCTTCCTTTCCTTCTGTTTCCATCGTGCTTGCTATCCCATCTTTGTATTACCTTCACCCACGATCTTCCAGGTCTTTCAGGCCGAGGGCGATATTCTTTCATCGTCAAATCAATTCAATAAACAATTTCCCATAAGCGACGTTAAATTATCCAGTCGTTAATTCTCCACAATATACTTATCCGTGGTTCCAAGTCTAGAGCCGCGTCAGATGTACAATCTTCAGAAACCATTTGTACGAAAAAGTTCGAAGTTGAAAATTGTACCTGCTTACTTACCGTCTCTAGTGCCAACTCCTGCCTCGTTGCTAATTCAGGTCACAATGTTACACGTAAGTTAGGCAAAACGAGCCACACACAACAACTGCAAATGAGGCAACAACCGCTGCATAGGGAATTCTAAGTCGTTATTTCAGCTCTCATTAAAAGTTTGACAAGAAAATATGGGATATTATTCACTCGGCAATCATTCCAAACTTTCTGAGTCTGTCATTAAGTTGATCATAATTTTATTTATTGGTGAATTAGAAGTTATTCAATTTTCCACACTGTGACATAAAACAAACGGCACTTATACTGAGGCAATGTCTATGACACACAAATGTTCGTTCCTTCAGCAAACAACGGGAACAATGTAAATTAATCACTTGTGCTTTGAACCACTAAGGAACGGAGGATACATGGCGAACTGTGCTTTGTTATTCGTAGCACAGACAATTCCGTGATATTGGTGTTGGCTGAAGGAACCAACTTTTGTATAACATAGTTCTAAATAAATATATACATATCGAGTAGTTTTGAATGTAGGTGTGAAATATTTTAACTACTTTATGTTGACGGTAGTGTTCACCCATATTACTATGTATCGGTTTATGTTGCCCTCAAAATTCTTAGAGGTATTATAAGACTGCCAGAGGATTATTGGAAGTACCGATTTACGTCATACCAAATAGGGTATATAGCATGTTTCTCAAA
>JAWQEG010007823.1:37500-44525 GCA_033782935.1 Petrolisthes cinctipes
ATGTTGTATTGTTGGCGAGTGTGGTTGTGTACATTGCAGTCTTCCATAATATGCTTAATAGAATGGGGTCCTGTGTTGAATCCCGGACAGGCATCTACAATGGCTCCATCCAGCTTCTTCTGATATGTCAGAAGGGCCGGGTGGTGGCCACACCGCAGCCTGGCCAGGTGGACTCTGTCCTCTCGGGGAAGGGAGGATTCAGATGGGTGGATGTCAGGAGGTAGTGCATGCAGCTGGGTGTCGTTCTTGAGTGTTTGGATGGACTGATGAGTGATTTGAGTATGGATGTGTTTCTGGAGATTGGTTTGGGGTGGGCAGGGTGTAAGAGATGATAGTATTTGTGTATGGTATCGTGTACTGGGTGTTGTTTTGATGTTCCTTGGCATGTGTGGGTGTTGTGCCATGTAGTGTAGTGGATGGTGTGGGTTTGTGGTGGCTGCAGCAAGTGTTTGTGTGCCTCTCATGTCAAGATGATCCTTGATCTTGAGGACATTGGTTTCATGGTGTAAGTGGTCTGTAGGTGTGGTAGCTGTGCAGCCTGTGATTATCTTCAGGGCTCTATTCTGTATGGTCCGAGAGTGAGTTGTTGAGATGAGTCTTAATGAGGTTTGAGGCCGAGGCAGGGCTTGCCTAATGCCATAATCCATCACTGATCGAATATATTGTTTGTACACTGTGGTTGTGTGTGTGTGTTTTTTTTTTTTTCAAATGTTGTTCTGGCAAGTGATATGAGGGCTTTAAGTCTTTGCATGCATTTATTTTTGATGACCGTGATATGTTGTTTGAATGTCATAGATGTGTTGTATGTTATGCCAAGTATTGTGTGTGTGTGTGTGTGTGTCTGTGTGTGTGGTATAGGTGTGTTGTTTATGGTGAGGTGTGGTCTGTGTCTGCCTTTCTGTGTATACATGTGAGTGTTATGTCGTATGCATAAGAGGCTACGTGTATTTGTGGTGCCTGTGGCGTTGATAGGTCGTGCATGTATAAATTGCTAAGGGTGGGTGATAGAAGAGAACCTTGGGGGACACCGCCAGTGAAACTTTTAATGTTAGATGACTGACCAGCAAATGAGACATGGGCTGCTCTTCCTCCCAGGAAGCTGGCTAGCCATCTTTTTGTGTTGTATGTATGTTTGTGTTGTATATTTTGATTGTGAGGTTGTGACGGGGGATAGCATCGAATGCTTTGCTGATGTCCAGTGTGCCGAGGAGTGTTCTGTGAGGGGGTGTCTCTGAGTTGATGCCATCATATATTCTTTGTGTGAGGTCAGTAGGAAGAGTGATTGTTGTGTGTAGTGGTCTGTTGTGAGGATGCGAGGGAAATGTATGGTGTGATTAGACTAATGATGAGGCGCTCAGTAACTTTGGAGGGGTGCAAAGGAGAGTGATGGGACGGTGTGATGAGGGTAGTGTGGGATCTTTGTTGGGTTTGGGGATAGTGATGATATTTCCGTGCTTCCAGATGTTGGGTATTGTGTTGTGTGAGAAGCTGCAGTTTGCTATGTTAGTGAGTGCTTGTATGCCTTGTGGTCCAAGGTGTTTAAGGTGTATGTTACTGATGTTGTCAGGGCCACAGGCAGATGAGTGCTTGAGGTTGTGGATGATGGGATTCGACTGACGGTTTGTGAATGGTGCATAGTCTGAGTAAGTGGGGAAATGTCTCTTACGGCTGAGAACTTGTCGGTCTTCAGGGTGAGGGTGAAGGTGGCTTACATGAGAAAAGTGCTGGATGAGGGTGTTTGCTTGTTATTTATTAGAAGGTATAGTGTCTGTTGTTATGACGGCTGCATATGTTATTGTGCAGTGTTGCTGTTGGACAGTGTGATGCTGTTTAGAGTTTCGTAGAGTTTTCTGGTGTTTGTTTTGTGATCAAGTGTGTTGACAAACCTTTGCCAGTTTAGTGTTTTCTGTTCTTTAATTTTGTAGTTTATTTGTGTATTTAGTGTTTGTATTTGGTGTACTTTGTGTTGTGTAAGAGGAGTTGGGAATGTGTGTTTAAGTGTGTCTCGTTGTCTGATGAGGTCTTGAATTTCTGTTGTAAAGTTGAGGTTGTGTTTTCTTTTGTTGCCTCTAGGGATGTGTTGTTTATCTGTGTTTTGTATAGTTGTATTGAATTTATGTACAGCTATGTTGATGTTTGTGATGGGTGTACTGTTCAGTGTTTCAAAGTGTTGTTCTGTTTCGATAGTGAAGGCTTCCCATTTGGCACTTTTGTAGTTTGCGTATGTGTGTCTTTGGCCAATTGGGGTGATTCTTGTCTTTATGGAGATTATGATTGGGAGGTGGTCAGAGCCGAGGGGACGAGGCTGGGAGAGCAGAAGGTGATATTGGGAGAGAATGGTTGGAAGAGAGATTGGTGAGGGATATGGGTGAGTTGATGAGTGTTGTTTAATGAAATGAGGTTGTCTGTTTGGGAAAGGCTTTTTAAGTCCTCTGTCTGTGTCTGGGTTGTTGACATACCAGACCGACGTCTTGACCCAGGATGAGGTCAGGTTGGTTGGTGATTTGTTGGAGTTGGAGCGAAAAGTTATGAGGCTCTGTCGGACAGGTTTGAGGGGGGATGTATAAATTCACTATTGTGATATTTGTTGTTTTCCCAGTGCGGATATTAATGGCTTGAATTTCTGCGGTGGTGTCGTGGTGAGAGAAAAGGGATTTGAGGTGCGCACTGGTTTCTATATAATTGAAGGATTTGTAGACTAGGGTGATGAGTCCTCCACCATTGTCGTTGGCCCGGTCTTGTCTGATGGTGGTGAAATTAGTGAATGTAGGTGTTGTGTATGTGTTGCGTAATTTTGTTTCTTGTAAGATGGCAATGTGTATATTATGTTGTATGATGAAGTGTGTGGGTTCTTGTTTTTTGGTGTTAATGCCATCTATGTTTAATTGAAGTATGTTAATGTTGTGTGTGTGGTGTGTGTTAGGTGCTGCTGCACGGGGGGTGAGGAGGGGGAGGATGGAGGTGAAGGTGGAGATAATGGTGGTAGGGATGATGATGTTGGAAGTAAGGGTGATGAAGGTTGTAGTGTTGTTGAGGACGATGTAGGTATTTGTGTTGGAAGAGGTGTGGGACATGTGGGACAGGTTCTTGTGTTTGTGTAGTGTTTGTGTAGTGTTTCACGTACAGGACAAGTAGATCCAGTTCTTACAAGAGTTGCATTGAACTGAACCCATTGTCTGCCTACTTGATGTGATGGGTTTATAGCATGTCGGACATGTGTATTTGTTTGTGGGTCCAGGATTGCTTTCGATATCTCCGGCCAGAAGGAGAAGCCGAGAAATGACAGCAGGAGAATCATTCCTCGGTGATGAATAAATGTTAAAGATCGTAATGATATCACTCTAATCACAAATAGATTAAATTTTCTTCTGTTTGCAGATGACACAAATATTTTCATTACTGGGAGGGATATTAATAATTGGAATCGAGGTGATCTGATGGGTCCAGCTGTTCGTCAACTATACCCTGGCTACGCCGACACGTCAAGAAAATACCCCCTACATCGTCGTCAACTCACAGCATAGAAGATGCCAGACCATATTCCAAGATACTGTGAGTGACGGTGTAGCTGCTCTCCCCTGTTA
The DNA here is from genome assembly GCA_033782935.1 of Petrolisthes cinctipes. Classification (NCBI taxonomy): domain Eukaryota; kingdom Metazoa; phylum Arthropoda; class Malacostraca; order Decapoda; family Porcellanidae; genus Petrolisthes; species Petrolisthes cinctipes. The sequence goes on from JAWQEG010007823.1 coordinate 41,085, forward strand.
GTGACGTGTATAAATAAGGTGTCGTCATCTACTAAGGATTTCAGAGACATTGCAAGCTCGTTTTTTCAGAATAACTCTGTAACGAACACTCGTATCAGTACGAGCGTTTGCTAGAGTTTAGTACACACAGTGTCCTAATTTATAAGAGTATCATGAATCACTAATTGTAAATTATAGAGACACTTGTGCCTATACCAAGAAGCATAAACTGGATTTGCCAGACATGGAAACGAACACAAATAGTGACGTGTTGTCTATGACGTATGAAAAGCTCCAACTACACTCTCCCTCCTCCTCCACTTCATTGGACAACTCTTTAAGGTGGAAATCACATGTAGAAAGTTTAAGAACAAAATTATGTTAAATTTTGGACATTTTGTATAAAATCAGAGACAATATGAATGAAGACTGTCTTAAACAAATATATGTATCACTAGCAAACCCACACCATTTGTTTTGTTGTGCTCTATGGGGTGGAAAATATAAAATATATATTAATAATCTCTTTATTGAACAGAAGAAGCTGGTACTCATCATGTCTCACAGTCAGCGTTATGAACACACCCATCCACTCTTCATGCAATATAAACTGTTAACATTACCTCATATAATACATCTACAAACCTGCTTATTTGTACACACAGCTTGAAACTCGTCCCCAGTAAATCTAAATTTTAATATGATAGACCGAACTGACACCAGAAGAGGTAACAACCTGAGAACACCACTGTGCAGGACAAGTCATGCCAAGCAGAGCATTATATATCAAGGACCCAAACACTGGAACCAACTCAATCAATGTATTAGAAATTGTACTTCACGCTCTCAATTAAAATAGAAAAAGAAGATTTAGGGTTTTATGCCTATCGACTCATGGTGTTGGTCATTAAGGCAGTCAGTCTTGTTACATCAATACATCTTCCCCCAGCCTACAAGGTTGTTATCCTTGCTCTAACAGCCGGGTACCTACTTACTGCTAGGTGAACAGGGACATAGGGGGCAGGGAGATGGTCCGCAGAGAGTGACCACTATATTTTCACACGTTCACTTCTCTTTCTACACTGACTGCCAGTAGATGGTGTGACTCAGGGTAGTCCTTAGGCAAACATTCCATCTGTTGAGACTAATCAAGCATGTCAGGGGGCGCGCAAGGATAAGAATTGCTCAGTCAACTTATGTCGTCAGCCTCGGTTACCCACACTTTTTGGTGGTGTTGACTTATGTCGTCAAACGCAGTTTAAGGAGGAAAGGGAAGGTGCCCACTGCTGGTAATAATAAACCCAAATCCAATAAAATGACATTCTGAAGATCCCCAACAGTAAGGTAAAGCGAATTTACCAGTAAAGGCAAAAGGTGTTGCCAATTACACATCAAAACATTACCTTCCGACAATGCCAATTCACGACTAATACCTTTCGATATTTAGTAATAAATATTATAATGATTATATAACTTTTGTGATGTATTATCACTATAAGTTCATTAGTAACATATATAAAAATGATCCACATAGGGATAAAATAATAGCTGATATAGTCCTGGCAAAACTTTAAAAGGCAATTACTCAAAACATGATTTTTTATTTTATTGATATTTATAAAAAAGCCAAAATGAAATATATTTACGTGACACTTGATGTACCTATTGATAATGATGTACCAAATAAATGTATAGACGATTTTCTTAAAAAAATGCAGATAGAAAGCATATAGAAGGATAAAACATGCAAAAATCGTGTGATATTATGTATGCTACTGCATACAGCCATGACAGTTCATAACATAAAATTGATTTTGAAAAAATTGTCTAAACATCGAATTTGAGACGTATATACGTATGTATACGGTATGCATTATCATGTTTCATAATAACAAATAATAAGGTCGCTATGGCTTTTTTTAAAATCATGCATGACGTCATACACGCAAAACATTTATTTGCATTCTAAGTGTAGGAAATCATATTCTAATCAAACCATAAAAAATTCAGCGCTTAAATGCAAAACTTTATTTGTTATTATTTTTTTCTTTCCAACCTCAGTACCCATATATTATATTATGCTGTTCACGTCTGATAGTGTGTACGTGTTTGGTGGATAATTTTGCATGCCCCCTCTGTGACTGATGTTTGAATATTGTGTGTATGATTGCGTGTGCCTGCGTTTATGTATTTTGTGTGTGTGTGTGTGTGTGTGTGTGTGTGTGTGTGTGTGTGTGTGTGTAATATAATTTTATGCGTGCGTACTTTTGCCATAAATGTTCAGTTGTTCTTCAGAGTTTGTACATTTTTCACTGTCTGTGTTCTCGAATCGCCAGTTTTTATTGTACATATGTGCGTTTTGCTTCACTCTTTTATTTTTCTGTTGGGACGTTGTATGGAGTGAGGCATTCTTGTTTAATGGATCTTTTAGGCGTCTCTGTCTCTCTCTCTCTCTCTCTCTCTCTCTCTCTCTCTCTCTCTCTCTCTCTCTGTTCAGTTTATAGTTTTTCCTTGCAGTTCCAGTCTTTTCTCTCTATATTTCTTTTCTTTTTGTTTTACTCTTGTTTACAGATACACGGTATTGCTTTTCTCTTTGCAATTTTTCCTCTCTAGTCCCATACATATCTCTCTCTCTGTCTGTCTCTGTCTCTGTCTCTGTCTCTGTCTCTGTCTCTCTCTTACAGCATGCCGTTTGCCCTGATTCATCTCAGTAGACCAGATGGTGGGCTGGGTGCATACATGGGTGTGTGGCACCTGTCAGGGAAAGTCACGGTTTAGGTGCCTGGTGGTGGTGGTGATGGTGGCTGGGTTGATACATGGATATATAAAGGTGGTGGGGAGGTGGAGTTATAGTGTTGGTGGTTGTTGTGGTGGTAGTAGAGTTAGTAATGGTGGTGGTGGTTGTAGTGGTGGAGGTGGAATTGTGGTTGGTGGTGGTTGGGTAGTGATACTGGTTGTGGTGGTGAATTTTTTGTGTAAACGAATACCGTGAAATATATATATGACATTTAAACACCAACAGACCTAGTGTGTTCTTTGCTACTCTGTTTGGTTTTGCATAGTTTATTTGGGTGAAGGAAAGGTGATGGATGTAGGGATGGTTATGATGGTGATGGTGGGGAGATGCAGTGTTAGTGAAAGGTGTAATAGTGTAGAGGGAATGCAAAGGCAATGGGGGAGCCCTTATTTATGGGGGTATGGTAAAGGTGGAAGAATTGTGAGAGGGTGGAAGAATTGTGAAAGGGGGAATGGTGCTGGGTGGAGTGGCAGGGGAAAGGGTGAGACAGTGGTTGTGTGGATAGGAGGTAGTGGAAATTGGTAGAGGAGTAGAAGGGTACATGAAAGATATAGGAAACAGACTAACAGAGAACAAGACTTGAGTGATGAGAGTGTATGAGTGCAGTGAGTGGTACAGGGTGTGGGATGATGGGACCAGGAGGGACAGAGGACATGAAGGCTGAT
>JAWQEG010007824.1:5000-37161 GCA_033782935.1 Petrolisthes cinctipes
AAGAAAGGAACGTGGAGGATGATAAATAATCCATTTCCTCACACTGACTCACCGCTGTCGAACCGTAAACCAAAAACACACGAAGTACAAACACAGTAGAAGAGAGTAACACACGAAGTACATACACAGTAGAAGAGAGTAACACACGAAGTACATACACAGTAGAAGAGAGTAACACACGAAGTACATACACAGTAAAAGAGAGTAACACACGAAGTACAAACACAGTAAAAGAGAGTAACACACGAAGTACATACACAGTAGAAGAGAGTAACACACGAAGTACTCAGTAGCAGTGAGTAACCAGGTACACCGAAATGTTCTCTTTCCTGAAGGAGCCGAGGAGAGAAAATGAACTCCCAAGTCTCGTAGGAGTCGTCTGCTGAGGTACAGTAGGCATTATTAGGAGGGTTAATCTGGAGAGAACACCTTATATACGGAGCTTAACATGGAGGACGAGATGCCTCCACAATGAACTTCATGCATACAGAATATTTTACTGCAGACTGTGCTTCGATTACAGTGTGTGTGTGTGTGTGTGTGTTGTGTGTGTGTGTGTGTGTGTGTGTGTGTGTGTGTGTGTGTGTGTGTGTGCGCGCTTTAAGTCGTAGTGGTGTCTTAGCAGGGGACTGTGGAGGGAGATAAAGTGCTGGGAAGCGATGGAAGGAGGAATGTGTCTGCAGGTGGAGGGAGGTAAAATACAGGGAAGGAAGAAGGTGTGTGTCTGCAGGTGAGGCGAGGTGTTGAGTGCGATGGGACGTGGAGTGTGTTTGGAGAGCGGGTTGGGTCAGGGCTGGCTGGCGGGAGGGAAAGATGGGTAGAGCACGAAGAAGGATGGTGAGAACTGCGGTAAAGATAAGGAAGATGGGATGGCTGTAGCTGGGGAAGGATGGAGGATGATTAGGGAAGGAAAGAGTATGGTTGAGGGAAGACGGAAAGATATAATGAATGTTTGGTGAAGGTCGAGCTGGTCTGTGGCAGGACTGAAGACAGAACTTTTGGAGGGCTGAGGACACGACTAGTTCAAGACTGAAGTTAGGGTTGGTAGAACAGGAAGGGGGGGGGGGGTTGGTGGAAGAGGAAGGACAGGGTTGGTGGAAGAGGAAGGACAGGGTTGGTGGAGGAGGAAGGACAGGGTTGGTGGAAGAGGAAGGACAGGGTTGGTGGAAGAGGAAGGGCAGGGTTGGTGGAAGAGGAAGGACAGGGTTGGTGGAAGAGGAAGGACAGGGTTGGTGGAAGAGGAAGGACAGGGTTGGTGGAAGAGGAAGGGCAGGGTTGGTGGAAGAGGAAGGACAGGGTTGGTGGAAGAGGAAGGACAGGATTGGTGGAAGTGGAAGGACAGGGTTGGTGGAAGAGGAAGGACAGGGTTGGTGGAAGAGGAAGGGCAGGGTTGATAGAAGACTGGGGCATGGCTGGTTGAGGGCTGGACTGGGAAGGACAGGCGAACCGTGACGGAGAGGAAGGAACGTCAGATGGGGGGAGGGGATTGAAGTAAGGTGGAAGTGGAGGGGGAGCATGCAGGATGAGAAAGAGGAGAAAGAGGGAGAACTGGCGTGAAGGAGATAAAGTTGAAATAGGACGACGGAGAAATTGGTGTTAAAGGTTAGATGTAGAAGAGAAGGAGGAGGAGGAGGAGGAGGAGGAGGAGGAGGAGGAGGAGGAGGAGGGGAGAATAGGAAAAGTCGGAGAAGAGATTCGATGAAGAAGTGAATAGAAAAGAAGGAAACGGTGACCATGTAAAAATAAAAAAAACAAGAAAATTTTTAGATGAATAAGAAATAAAACTTGGGGTAAAGAAAAAAGGGATGTACGTATGTTTAGGCAAGGCAAAAAAAAATGTGGTGCAAAGTTGTGAATTAATAGGATGAGAGTATGGAAGGGGGACTGGGGGGGGGAAGGGGGGAAAGGGGGGGGAGCACAACTTACATACACACACAGTCAAAGGGAAAACTACATTGATAAGGCAGGGACATCAAGATTAAGCAGCAAGGGGTAGCAGGGATAATATAGGAACAGCAGCAGAGTTAAGTATAGTGAAAATAAGAAAACAGAGAATTAACAGACAGCCATGGGGACAACAGAGGTAAGCAGGTGAGTTCAGCAGGCGACACCCAGACGACGGTGTGTGAGGGAGGAGTCACGCCAACCTCTCCTCACTCATTATTGACCATCTTGCACCTTGGCCATGGAGTCAAGTTAGCGTAGGGGGGTGGGGGGGAGCAGTGGGTGGGTGGTGTGCAGAGGAGGAGGAGGAGGGTGAGTGGAGGCAGGTTCGTGAGGTGAATCAGGAAAGTAAAGGGAGGAGGGGAGGGAGGGGGAGACGGAAAGGGGAATATGAGGAAAGTGCACGGAAAGTAGGAATGATTAGTCCTTCTTAAAGAATTGTCAATGAGGAAAAACACAGATGAGATGAAGCGTCCTGCAGGAAGAATCAGTTTGTGGTAAAGAGGATTAAGTATTCAAATATGCACTTAAACTAAGGAAGGAGGACATTGTATGAAACCCAGAATAATAGATGTTACTTTAGAGTTAAATTTTGTGTATGCTTGGGTTCGTTTTCCTTTTCGTACAAGTAGAAGGCTGTTGTATACATGTTTGTGAGTCGATTATTATTGTAAGAGGATTTTTACTTAGAGCGATGTGTGTGTGTTGTAGTTGCAAGAGTTGTGATCGCTTGTGAATGTGTATCGTATATTGGGATCGTTAGTTTGTGTACTTCTGACGTGTGTGTGTGTGTGTGTGTGTGTGTGTGTGTGTGTGTGTGTGTGTGTGTGTGTACTTTCAATTATGTGCTACAGATAATGATAACCTGTCTTTTTCACTCTCCCTTCTAAGCAAAAAAAATATATATATATCTTTGCTTCCCCAATTCAACTGTCCCTCCTTTCCTTCAGTTTCCTTAGAGCTTTTTCTCCCACCCCTCTATTATACTGTATACCCTTTCTTTCCCTTCGTCATACAGGGGCTTCCAAGTCGAGGGCAATCTTCTTTCATCCTCAATCCATTAACCTCCGTCCCTATAGGCAGTATGTATATCCCCAGTCTACATGGTCCCCTCCACCCCCCCTCCTAGGTATAGCCTGACCCTTTCCACCCCCAGCTTGGCCTCTTCCACATGCAACCATTCTATGCAAGCCTTGTGAACCGCCCACCCTGGCCCCTTTCCGCCCCCCTTCCATTGCTTAGCCCATCTCCCCCTCCCTTCCTCAGTCTGGCCTTCCCCCACCAACCCCTCTCCCCTTTTCTCGCCCACAGTTTAGTTTTTCCCAGCCTCAACTTGGCACTTTCCGCCCAGGGACTGTTGCTTTCTGTCCTTCCTCACCTGAATATTAACTGTGATAGAAAAATAAAATATGAATTTAACGCGAGTAAAGAAAGGATAGCACGGATGAAGGATCTATATATTCCAACCTTCTATTCCCTTACACACACACACACACACACACACACACACACACACACGAAGAGAAAGAACAGGTGCATGTGATAATGTTTGTGCGTGTTAATGGATGCGTGTCTTATCATTCCTCTGAGTGTTTTCATTTTACACGCTGACTTATACCTTTGGCCAACACCTGCCACTAACATTTCTCATATTTCACGTAGAGTGTTCCTGGGTGTGTGTGCGTGTTGGCGTGCGTGTGTGTACCGATAATGTGAATAGTGTAAAGAAGAGTGAGGGGTGCATGGTGTATTGTAAGTGTATGTGTGGGTTTATCGTGCTTGCAGGGGTAAACGTATGCTACTGTGTGTGTGTGTGTGTGTGTATGTGTGTGTGTGTGTGTGTGACCAATATGGTGTAACTATATGAAAATGTGTATGTATTTTGGGAAGGTTGGTGGCAAGCTTTTTTTTTTTCATTTGGACGGGGGGCAGGGGGGCGGAAGGTGCAGATTAGAACGGGGATTGGCGGGAAAGGACTGGGGCTTGGCGGGGTGGAAGGGAAGGTATAGACAGACGGGGGGGGGGGGAAGGTGCAGACTGAGACAGGACTGGGTCGGGATGGGGGGAAAGTGTAGGCTGGGGAGGGAGCGTGTGTTCGGGGGGGGGGGGTGTAGACTGGGGCGGGGAGGGGCACAGACTGGGGCGGGCGGGAGTGGGCGGGAGTGGGCGGGGAGGGGCGGGAAGGTGCAGACTGGGGTGGGGGGGAAACAGGGCCCCGGGCGGCGTTCGTGACTTCCGGGCTGGCGGGCTTCCGTCGACGCTCACTGATAGGAGGGGGCTCTGGGATTGGGGCTGTGTTTTTTGGGGGTGTGTGGTGTGGTGGGGCTCTTTGGTGGTGACTGTCTGGTTGGGGTGTGGGATGGTGGTTGCTGTATGGTGGGGCTGTGTGGTGTGGTGGGGTTGTGTGATGACTGTTGTGGGGCTGTGTGGTGTCATGGGGCTGTTTGGTGTCATAGGGTTGTGTGATGACTGTTGTGGGGCTGTTTGGTGTCATAGGGCTGTGTGATGACTGTGTGGTGGGGCTGTGGTGGAACTAACCATCTCTATGCTATATAATTCCTTCTAAACCTTCAAGATGAATAATTTAAACTTCTGTAAGTAAGTGTGTTGGTTAAGATCAATAACATTGTTCTTAAAAGTGCAACATTTCTTCTCTTTCCCGTAACTCTCTTCTAATCATTATATTTACTGTATAATATGTTCTATAATATAAGTGTAGCGTTTCCTCTTTTTCACGTGACTATCTGCTAATCATTCTGTACACTAACCAAGCGACTAACAAGCCTAGTTAGCCACCGTACATCTGCATCAATGTCGGGTTGAACTTTATAATGCGAACGAATGGACTAATAATAACACGACCAAGGCCTTGAACACGACAATATATCACCCGTCCCACGCAATCCTGAGCTGTACACACACACACACACACACACAAGCGTACATTTAGAAACACACACACATACACGCTAGTAAATTTAGACACACACACACACACAAGCGTACATTTAAAAACACACACACACACACATAAGCACATTTAGAAACACAAAATTACACACACACACACACACACACACACACACACACACCAATACATCTCTCTTACACACACATAGAAACACACACCAATACATCTCTCTTACACACACATACACACACACACTAATACATCTCTCTTACACACACACACACACACACACACACACACCAATATATCTCTCTTACACACACACACACACACACACACACCAATATATCTCTCTTACACACACACACACACACAGACACACCAATACATCTCTCTTACACACACACACTAATACATCTCTCTTACACACACACACACACACACACAGACAATCCAATACATCCCTCTTACACACACACACACACACACACACACACACACACACCAATATATCTCTCTTACACACACACACACACACACACACACACACGAGTTGTTGTCTGGCACGCACAATACATCTCTCTTACACACACACACACACACACACACACACCAATACATCTCTCTTACACACACACACACACACACACACACACCAATACATCTCTCTTACACACACACACACACACACACACACACACACACGAGTTGTTGTCTGGCACGCACTTACTTGTGGCAGACCCCGGTCGCCATTTTCTACCAACTTCAACAACGCATGCTCAGACCCCTTCCCTCTCCCTCCCTCCCTCCCTCTCTCCCTCTCACATTTCTTCCTTCTTCACTCACTCCTATAACCACTCATTTCTTCTCTCCCGTCCCTCGTCCTTCCTTTTTTCTATCTCTTCCTTCCTATTTTCTTTGCTTCTTACTTCCTTTATCTTTCCTCTTTCTTATACTTTATCTCTCCTTCACTTCTCATTTGGAACCACATTAAACAACAACATTATTTATTCTCTTCCTTCTTTTATATTTTTCTTTTTATTTCTTTTCCGTCTTTCAATCTTTTAACCGTACCTATCTATCCCCTATCCTTCTTTCCTCCCTCCCTCTTCATTCCCTAATCCTTTCTATACTTCACATTCAATTTTGCTCCTTCAACTTTCCTTCTTCTTCGCTTTCCTCCCTGTCTCTCACTCCTCCCTGGCCCTCCCTTCTCCCTGCCTCTCTCTTCCCTGTCCCCCATCTCCTCCCTGCCCCTCTCCTCCCTGTCCCTCCCTTCTCCCTGGCCCTCCCTTCTCCCTGCCTCTCTCCTCCCTTCCCCCCTCTCCTCCCTGCCTCTCTCCTCCCTTCTCTTCTTCTAACCTCCTTAACTCCCTGTCCATCCAACCTCCTTTTCCTACTCTTCCCTCCCTCCCTCCTATCAGTTACCTCCCCCTCCCTACAACCCCCCACCCCTTCCCCTGATGAGATAGTGTAATAATTTCCTCTCCTTAACGAGCCTAACCCCCCCCCCTCTCTCTCTCTCTCTCTCTCTCTCTCTCTCTCTCTCTCTCTCGTAATTCAGTGTTCTTCATAACTGGACGTCTGGAATGAAGCGTTACGTCACGAATGATGTTCTATAATGCCATGCGATTCGTGGAACCAAATTACACGCATGTTAGATCCCAAAGTTTGCATATATAGGTGAGCGTTGCGTTGAAAATATTATGAAGATCACAATATATCCTATGCCATTCTGCTTTACGGTTGTGTGTGGCTTATAATTATACAGTATAGTATACACGTTATGCGATATGAAGTCTGTGGATGGTGGTGTTGCCCTGAAAGATACACAAGTTTTTATTATTCTCTTGATGTGTGAAAATTGTAAAGTAATGAATTAAGTTGCGAGATATGTGGACCCAGAAATAAACGTGTCAATATTATTATTAGTTTATCAATTTGTGATATTATTTTACGAGAGATGTCAATTGGTGGTGGATCTAATTATGGAATATTTGAGCAGATGGACTGACTATAACTTCAAATAAATGGATTAATATAATGTTCGCGAATTAATTTGATTCATTAATAAATTTGCGAGATATGTGGACCAATCGGTAAATTAGCGAGATATGTGGACCAGTAAAGATTAATTTATTATCTATTTATATATTTATTAATTAAAGGTTAATTAATTTGCATAACATCGGGACCATTAATAGTTAAGCTGTGAAGTCGCGTAATATAATCTTTTCAATATACAACCGACGATTACGAAGGCTTACTATAAGGTATGTGGATATAATGAGTCCAAGTGGCTATTCTGTATAATAATGCTATGGGGAATAAGAGCGATAAAATAGCAGTGGTATTACAGTAAGTGCGTCTTGAAGCAAAGTATAGGCCGCGACGAAACGTGTTGTGCGATACATCAAGTTACAAACACGCGAACCAAGTATATAAGTGGCAGTATGTATGTATGTATGTATGTATAGATCCGAGACTGATGACCTACATGGCTAAGTCTACTATACTATATACGAGTATAGAGTGTACAAGTGGCCTCAGAGCTATGTAGTGTATCATTGTTATTTTTCCTGAGAACGAATTTTGTAGCCTTCTCAGAACACCGGCGAATGACACCCTACTTATTATTATTGCCTTGTGGATGGATGGTATATAGCACGGAACAGCGGGGAAGGAAAGAAGGAAGGACGGATACAACAGTGACTGCAACACGTGTAACTAGAATATATGTTTATATATATACGGTATATTTTTATGATAAAGGCTACACATTCTCTTTCTATATTGCGCACTGTGTTTGCAAGTTACACGAACGTAATACACACCTGAAGCCACGGGTATTGTTAGTTGAGTGATTTGTTTTTATCCTATACGTAGCATTGTAAAGATGGTGCTCCATAGTCAACAAGCTGCCATTTCCTTGGTGAGAGTTTATGAATATTGTTTTGTAATGGAAGAGCACATGCGGTATGATCATTGACGGGTTTGTGTATTAAAGCATATTTTCAAGGAAACTTTCAAAGCGTCTGATGTAAGATTGCCTAAGTATACTTCTTAATATATATAATAATTTTATATCCTTAAATTATGGTCCTTTGTCTTTAAAGCAGAACCACAATTGGTTGGTTGGTTGGAAGCAGATGCGAAACAGGCGGAAAAGCAATAAATATGGAAAATGAAAGAAACGAGAAGAAAAGAGGTCCACATATCCTTGGCACTGGAAGAATTCACAGATAGTTATGAGTCGTGGATTCCACAGTGCCAAAGATGGAAGGACAGACTGTCATCAATACCACCAACACTCCACAACACAGGACTTCACTACAGCAGCACTTCACGTCTCCAGAAACTCATTGGCTCAACACTTCGCCTCTTCAGACCTTCACCTCCAAAGTGCTCCATCCCTCAGCCCTCCACGTCTCGTAATATAAGCCGTTCCGGAACAACCACAAAATGTCACGAAGCTAGTGAGATATCTCGTGTTCTATTAAACAACATCGTCTTAATGTCTCTGATGTTTTTGTGCCCTGAAGGTTGTAAATTTTACCATATCTTTTTATGGCTGAAAATAACAATCTGTTAGTTTCATGTAAGGTTGTATGTAACGATGCAGAAGATTTTCATTGAACTCTGTCCTCTTAGTACTGGCATAGCAATCTCTACTGAATTATAATTTGGCATCTTCAATACATAAATACAATGGGATATTAGAAAAACACAATTTTAATTTCCATAATTTGAAACTGCTAAGAAAATGTTAAATATGTTAGATTATAGGTTTTGGAAATCTTGTAGGAGAGGTCTTACTTAAATTCACGAGTATGACCGTTTAAACAAATTCTTGTATCTGTATAAACATAAACATACCTTTGTTTTTATTATTATTATTTCTATTATTTTTTTACTGTAATGCCATGATGAATTACATTTAAGAGGATGGACGTAAGGAACCTTTACTGACAACTGTGGATGACATGATGCCTAATTAGAATAAGATATTGTGGTTTATGTTCTTAAGGCACTACTGTCTGTACTAACTAGTTTATTATGTATTGTTATGAGTGAAATGGAATGACATGCTACTTCTGAGGTCTTGGTGCCAGATGAACCTTCACAACAGAAAACGGTGTGTGTTGGGCCAAAATACCTGGAACTTAGCTATAGATTGGTGGTTCAATTAACCTATATACTTGATGTGTTTTTGGTAACTATTTATGATTCAAGCAGACAGACACTTTGAAGTTGATTTGTTGTTAGGTTTGTATCTTAAGGGACCCCGTGATGTAGTCAGAAAATTGAAGTTCAGTGAGTCCCTCAAATATTGACACGAAACACCGCCAATATGGAAGGAGCTTGTTTCGTGGCATAGTCAGGAGGAAACAGAAGCCTCCAATTCCCATACAGCATACACGATCACAGGGTCCTTAACTTCTATAGTAATAATGATAACAATTAGCCAGAGATTTATAATTATAGACCAATATTGTGTTATGATGGTAATTTTACTTGTTTAAACATTTATTTAAGTTTAATTATACCTGGTACTTAAAAATAATATAGCATTGAACTGTATTTATAAACTTGTGTATTTTTACGTGTAGGGTATGCAGAACCTACTTACAGAAAGTGTTCATAATAAAGAAATTAAAACACTTGTATCAATCGTAGTCAATTAGGAATAGGCCTACAAATCATTATTATGTAACGTTGCCAGTCATAACAAACATTGCATTTTATTATAATAATTTCATGTAGTTTAATCTATTAACTATTTCTGTATTCAATGTGTTGCAGATTAATCATATTATCAATTCAATTATATGTGATGTTTTTTTCTAGCTATATAAAATATCAGAATAGTATGTATTAAAATTAGGATAGTTCTTCTATATTGCTTTTTCTTTTATTATTTACACATATTTGGAACATTTAATTACATACATAGAGAATTATTCATACTACATAAACAAAGAATGGAAATGCAGCACTATTATGGAATATTTATGATGCTAAAATAAATGCAATAAAAAATTATGCCACTTGTAATTAGTATCCCCATAAAATTAACTTTACTTTCATGAGGAAGATGGCAGCACCATCGACACATTATATGCAGACTGCCTGCTGGTAAGTTACCCTCTTGTGCTACATGCTGTCTCGATTAGGCTTCAATGCTTCACTTCGGTTTGTTATATAATGTTAGCTATACTGAACCGCACTCGACTCTGGCAGAACTACTAGGCATCACTCGTCCCAGTGTGTTATAAACAGTGATGTGGTCCAGTTGGTATCAGTCTGTCAATTCAGGGTATGTATACAATATAGTGGAAAACAAAGTGTATAATATTACTGCCCTTAATAATATGCATTCTTGACTTTCTGTGGCCATGGATAATTGATACGAACTCAGCCACTTCAAGGAAACTATTTCAAGTTTTAATTGACACGAACTGCAGCATACACAAATCCGAGCGACCAGTTGGAAGGAGGACAGTACAGTATACGCCTGATATCCGCTTCCTCAGACTGTGCGTCATTTTAAGGTAAGGTAAGGGAATTATTAATTAGGTAGTAGTCATCATTAAACAAGGTTGGTCCCGAAGGACACTTGGTTTGATTCCGAGGACACTTGTCTTATTATAAATAATGAAAAAATATTGTGCTGGGCCAGAAAGATTGATTGATTTTGATGCAACTATGCATCTGGCGCGGGCCAGAAAGATCAAGGGAGGAGAGAGAGGTGGGATAGCAAGCACAAAGGAAATGGGAGGGACTATAGTGAAGAGAGGAAAGGAAGGGGTTCAAACCCATTATACTATTGTTCATATCTTTGCAAGCAACGCCCCCTTTACTCCTTAATACAGTATAAGGAAGATCGTACAGTGAACATGTATAAGTCGTCAGCCACTGCGTATGGGTCTAAAAACTCTAAACGAATGGTGATTGCGAGGGAAGGTTGAAGGGCGTATTCTGTTGTGGAAAATTGGAGGACTATTGATCCTTACAAAGTATATTATAAATGTAGATGTTGTATAAGTAAGTAGGTTCCAATATACCCACAACATGATGTTCAGAATACTGCTGCCTTGAAACTGATTAAAACAGCACGAGAGTTTGGGCAGCGCAGCGTGTCCTGGTGCTGAGGCTGAGAGTGAAAAGGGAGGAGTGAGAGGCTGGTCGAGTGCCCTTGAGCCCCCACTCCTCCTGCACCTTCGTCAGAGTTCCATCCAGAGTACCCGCCAACCCGTGACTTCAGACCTAAAATTCGGTCGGATTTTTGCCCGCGTCAAGAGGGTCCAGAGGCACGACTTGTTAATTGTGAGTCCGTCGGGCAGGTGGACTGTAGACTCGTCTGTGTTGGGGTCTGTTGGTTTTGTTGAGTTGGGCAGTTTGTTGTGGTCAAACTGGAGGTCTTCTGATTCCTCCAAACAGTGGCAGGAAAGGAGCCATCTTGGTACATGGGTGAAGGATCTGATTTGTATAGAATATTTTGGAGTAAGCAATTGGCCCCCCTTCCCACACACACACACACACTCTCTCTCTCTCTCTCTCTCTCTCTCTCTCTTTAAGTTTCATTATTTTCTTTGGCTCGGTTGACGCACATGTGGCGTCTGTGATATCACACTGTAGGTTTTCAGCAATTCAGTCCTTTGCTCCGTCCTATTTCTGGATACAGTATTACAATTAAAAGTATGGTGTTCGATTGTCTGTCCTTTTTTGAATTAGTAGAAATGCTCGAATTCTGATTGATGAACCAAAAGGTGTTAATACAAAGTGAGGAGTAGTGGCACACACCACATTTCGGTATTTAATTAAGATTAGTTCCTCCATTTTATTATTAATTATCTCTTGTTTTTCATCATTATACTTATTGTTTCCATTTGGTTTCTTGTACAATTTTTACCGTAATTTTCCTGGCAAATCACCTGTTGTGTATGTATCTCCCTCCACCACAGCCATATTAGGGGGGGGGCCTGGGAGAATGGGGGTTTGTATTGGAGGTGGACACATGCGCTTTGATATCCAGCGTAACGAATTAATGTCAATAAATAATTTCTGGTAATTGTTTTGTACTGTGACATTCGATTTGAGCTCGGCGTGGGTGGAAATTCTGGTTCGAAACTGTACCAAACAGGTTACGACAGTTGGGGCAGAAATTACAGTTGGAATCGAATCGCGTACAGTAAATCATATCCTGAATTGTTTGAAAATTATTTGTGGAAGCCCTGCAAACCTATTATAACTGATGGGTTTAGTCCTCTCTTGTCCTAAATTAATTTATAGGGGATGCAAGAAGATACACAACAGCAATTAGGAGCAAATGTCTAATAAGAACAATACCCATTCTTTTGTATCGCATATATGAGTGATCAGTGTAGATATTGATAAATGAAGACCAAAAGATGATCTGAGCCGAGTGTAAGCAGATGGAAAATTTCGTCCAACATGAACCGTGACGTTTACCTTCCTTATAATAGGGTTTGATAAAGTGGAAAGGGTAGGTAGGTAAGAACTGTTGACCGCCACTGTGGCTCCGATATAAAAAGATGCAGGACAGGACTTTGAGGAAGTTGTAAAGGTGAGGCGTAAAGAGTTAGTGCTGATAAAATTTACTCTGGGTCACTTCTCTATTAGGGTTGAATGTCTGGACGATTTCCATTGACTGATACGAAATATAAATTTACCTAAGTAAATAGGAAGCACCAGGGAGATTAATTACACTTACAAAATATACGATAATTGCAATGTATGAGTTTTCCAGTACTGATTACCTTGATCATTAATTGCAGCCTTTTTAGGAGCTTCGATGGAGACTGATACAAATAATAGAAATAGTCAGGGATAAAAATACCAACCAAGATATCAAATCAGAGCCATGGAAATAGTTTAATTAAATTTCACGCAGTATTAAAAGTTGGAAAAATGGGCCTCCAGCTGCAGGTGTGTGTGTGTGTGTGTGTGTGTGTGTGTGTTTGTGTGTGTGTATGTGTGTGTGTGTGTGTGTAAAGGGGAAGGGAATGAATCGAGAGCTTAATTAACGTGGTGTCACCCTGAACATGTTTATCTTCGGCCTTGGCTAACCAATAAAAGTTCATTATCTATTTCTCGCACTGACTAAAGTAGTCTGTCTCTTGGTGTAGACTGGAGGAAAGTGTACCTTCTACTTCCACGAAAAAAATAACCCATTGATCATTAATATTTTCACAGTCACTATGTTCATTATATTAATTATTCTTATTTCAAATGTTTTGTATTGTGAATCAATATCAATATCATCGTTATCATCATTATTACATTCGGTACATCATTAGATTAATCATATAAATTCTTCAAGGTTATTCAGGAAGGACGAATCAAGAAGAATTAGATATAATTATTAGCAAGAGGGAGGGTTTCTGCGACCTCTACCTCCCTTGGGGCATGGCTGGCTGTCACGGCAGATTGAGCAGTGTGTGGCAGGTCAAAAAACAGGTGAGACGTGGCCCCGGGGAGACAATGTGGCCACGTCAGGGAGGATGACCAAGACAACCTGCTGCCCAAGGAAATGTTAATGATGGGGAAATTTTGGAGGAGGAAGTGAATATAATGAGTGTGTAAATGGTGCCCTAGGACTGTGTAAATAAATGGTGTTTGGAGAGAATGTGTAAATGGAGATTGTAACTTTTTGGACTGTGTAAATGGAGTGTAATTTATTTTTTCTATTTATTTATTATTATTATTATTATTTTTATTTTTATTTTTTTGAGAGAGAGACTGTAAAACAAAGTTTGCGCTGCGTGGCACGTGCTAGCTGCTAAAAGGAACTGTGGTTTATATGACTCAAACAATTACTTTACCAGAAATAAGCTTATATTCTGCAGGAGGGATTCTGTTTCACTCTGTTCAACAGAAATTTCTTTTCACACAAGTATAAATACTTGTAGGTCTCGTAACTTTGTGTAATAATAATTATTGCTAAAACACATTGAACACTGAAAATAGCACATTCATTAAATAAGTAAAATTTTAAAGACACCCTTCTCATCTGATGTCATTACAGTTCTGATATCGAACAATACTCACATATGAGGGTACTCTTAAAAATATGATTGTGACAATACTAACAATCAACACATAGCTTTGTCAGTGTGAACTCTATCTCCATTAGTCCCTTCGCCCAAAGTCAATCATAAATATATCCTTAAGATATAAAAATACCTACAGCCACGGTCATTGGCGCCTCTTCTCCCCTTCCTTCCCTCCCATGCTCTTTCTCCCTCCATACCCTCTCCTCCTCCCTTCTTCCACTCTCTCTCTCTCTCTCTCTTTCCCATAACTCATCAGGTAGAAGAGACCCAATGATGAGTGTGCTTGTGACTCCATCCCATCAGCTCGCGACTGTACAATGTTATGCATTACGAAACAACATCAGCAATGTGTGACAAAACAACTGAAGAAGGACATACTTTTATTCGTGACTGAATTTTGAAACGTATGTGTAAATCAGACTGAATTTTGAAACGTATGTGTAAATCAGACTAATAGACCAAGGGGTTGTAAAAAGAATATAACAATAGTATAGAATAAGACAACCCTGAAAACCAATAGGTCTGCTGTGTTTTGACTTCCTTTGTATTCCTTTGTGTTTTTTTGTTCTGTGCTACCGATAAGAATCAGATAGCAGACCAATATATTCTATATGGCTACATGCAGGAAGTGTGTGATGGCGTGTGAGATATAGACAATAAGGAATTTATTCTATGAGGCGGTATAGACCTTCAACAGCTGTGGACACCGACTTCCTGCCCAGCTAACACGAAATGTCCTGTTTCATATGAATACCTTCTCCAAATTTCCTCTTTACTTGGATGTCCTTCATAACTCTTGGACAATTAAACTTTATGACAATTAAAATCGTTAGGGGTTTGTCCATGTGTTTTTGTAAGGCGTTGATTAGTGTTTGTGGGAAGCCTAAAGTGGTTTTGAAACTATGAATGTTATGAAAAGTGCGTCCCTCTCTCAAGAATAATTGGTTTAGTATTAAAAAAAAATAACACACACACACACAAAAATTAACTTGTCAGCCGCTGCCTACATGTTAAGAAAGGGGTAAAACTTTCTTGAAGATCTTGGTGAAGATACAGTAAGAAAGTAGATGTGAGTTGTGGCCTTGGAGACTGAATGAAAAACAATGGATCGATGTTAATGTGTGCGTTTTGAACTCTTGAACAACCTGTGACGATTTTGTATATATTTCTAACAAACTGAGATGTTGACAATGTTCTGTTCGGCGTGGGTTCGAATCCTGCTCTGTCCGAGTGTTCCGAGGGAGTGCAGCGTTACCAAGGCGGAAACAGCCATCTAGGCGATGTTCAGTTTTACCATTTCATACAACCTTTAAGGACAGATTCTCTTGTTGGTGAATTGGAAGGCTTCTGATTCCTCCTAATTATACCAGAAAATAGACGCCCTCAATGGTAATAATAATTGGGGATCTGTATCCTGGTATAGTTTGAAGGAATCAGAGACCTTCCAATTCACCAACAAAAGAATTTCCCCTTAAATTAAGTACTTCAGATCGATAGAGGATGGAGCCATCACTTTCACAACAAGTCTATCCAAAACAACGTATCGTATTGTTTTTGCACGAAGATACGCCTCTGTTTCCATCCTTGTAACTTCTCATCCGATATTGTTAGTCTATTTAAGAATGACTTTCCTCAAAATTGGCATCTTTCACACACCGATTTTTATTCATATGTTGCTGATCAAAGCAGAAATATGGTGATACAAGGGCATAATTATATTGGTATAGTATAGTGGGTGAACCAGGACTGATTGTGGGTGTGTGTGTGTGGGTGTGTGGATGGGTGGTTCAGGGGGAGGAGATTCATGACAGTTTCTCCCATGACCGCCAGATGTCAGGATATTGTGGGACTTCCCTGTCCTACACGCGCCTCGGAGTATTGATGGGAAATATTAGATAAACTCGGAGAGATCGTGATATTATGGTGGTGGTGGTAGTATGGGCGGGAACCGAAGGACGGGGAAAGAAAGATATCAATGGCTGGTTGCTTTCTCCTTCGGCCGCCAGATGTCAGGAGGACCCGGGCTGTGATCTTGATTCCAACGGCCTCTCTCTCTCTCCCCTCCCTCTCCCCTCCCTCCCAGCAACGGCGGTGACGTCATGGCGGACTAGCTACCAATAGTTACCAATATCGCTCATTTTTACATGAATATTGTTTACCTGTATGATGTTTGTCAGCATTCCTCGGAAGATTAGAACTGATAGTAGTGATGGTTTACACGGGCGGAAACTACCACTACATCATTTAATTTACCCGAACAATGTATGTAACCTTATAAAATGGACACTACAGACACTAGAAAGAACGCTAAGCTGGCATGTATGTAACTGCCTTATGTGTGTGTGTCCTTGGAGCTCCACCACCAGACTCGATGATATTTATTTACTGACCGCCCGCCAGCCAACCAGCCAGTTCCCGTGACGTCACCAGGAGATGGACTCACTTGGTTTTAATTAAGGACCCTGTGATCGTGTAGGAACATTGGAGGCTTCTGATTCCTCCTGACCATGCCACGGAACAAGCTCCTTCTATATAGGTGGTGTTTCGTGGCAATAATTGAAGGACTCGTTTATCTCAATTTTCTGACTACATCATGGGGTCCCTTATAATTGTTAGGGTCTCGACTCGTGTCATCCAGTCTTTATTTGCCCTCACTTCCTTAAAATTACATTCACTTCCGTATCGCTCAAAGATTTATGTCTATTCCGCTTCTTGGCTGGAGTAGAGATCGATTTGTAGGATACGAACATCTCTAATTAATTAAGACTGTATTGTTAGCCTATTCCACGGTCGAGATACCTAGACCGTGGCCTATACATACTCTACAGTCAGTGGCAAAAGACTCGAGATTATTAGGTGTGTAAAACGTGCGTATGTCTAGAGTCCATGAACACCGAATAATTTATAATCTTTAAAACACCTCCAAGGCAGTGAGTAATGTGCTTTATTTTTGTGTCACATAAAGATTTCCCTTCGAGTAATATGGAAAAAATTACGCTTTGATTGCTGGTAGTTATTATTATTATTATTATTATTATCATTATTATTATTATTATTATTATTATTATTATCATTATTATTATTATTATTATTATTATTATTATTATTATTATTATTATTATTATTATTATACTACGACGAAGGTATATGGTGTAGGATTCCTTGTGTTGTCTCTATAAAAGGCTTATACATTGCATCATAAAGCTCATGAGAAGTCGAGTAAACAATCTCTCTCTCTCTCTCTCACATCGGCTATCTTCCCACACTCACATCATCTAGGCTGTGACTCCTCGCTTTATCTGTAGCTGATTGATTTTCATGCCCAGGGAATGACACCCGGGAGTTGCATGTATTCCACTGTTACTTTCCCTTTGCTTTTAGACTTGTATGCATCTTTCTTGGCCCGATTTCCCCCCCTCCCTTCCCCGAATCTTCAGTTAGAGGGTTTGTTTGTTGCTGTTTTATGTTATTGTATGTTTTCCTATGCATGCAACTTAGCGATCGTGTGAGGCAGGGTATGTGTTGTTGTAATCAGTCCTGAGTGTCTGTTTAATCTATCCATCAGTAAACACAATTACAAGAGAACGTATTGACTCCAAGACAGAACCAATTGTCAGAGAACGAGTGAGCGGGTCTTCGAATATGGAATGACAGTTCTCTCTCTCTCTCTCTCTCTCTCTCTCTCTCTCTCTCTTTTATATTACAGACGAGTTGGTACGTTCTTGAGGAGGTACACTGTTGTTGGTGAACAAATTCGAAGGCTACTGATCCTCTATCTAAGTTGTAATACAGCAGTACTGTATAGAACGTTGTACTGGAAGAGGCTCTGTTAATGAGCTTGTGACTCCAAATCTAGAGCTTTGACTGAAATTTCGTTTTGTGTGGTGGACATCTGAACTTTGTACAGTAGTCGATCGACAACTTTGATTTTGGTTCTTTAAAAGTCTATCCAATAATTTTTCGAAAATTTTGACAGAATATGAGTTAATCACCCATTCTAGCAACCAATTATCTACGACTCGCCTAGAAAAGAAGTAAAGTACAAATTTTTGTATGTTCAGTCTTGCCTTCGGCTTAAATATTATCCTGGAATTTCACCGCGTTGAACACGGAGCCCATTCATCGTCAAAATATTTTGGCAACATTCATTGTCGTATTGCCGGTAAAAATATTGTAGGTGTCTATCATTTCCTCCCTGACCCTTCAATAGCCATAGGTCGGCAATTTAGCTTTCTTAATCTATCCTCATATGAAATATTTTTAATTTTTGGCAAATGCTTAGTATCCCGTTGTCTACTGCACTAATATCTTTGGCCAGGTGGAGGAGAAGAGATTTATTTGAACAAGGTTTGATTCCACCCTGAGCCACCACTACCATAGCAAACGGTCCGTCACTAACGAAGGTCAATGCTGAGACACCACCAGCAAATCTGTGGAAATAAAAAAATGAAGTAACATAAAAAAAACAACGATAAAAAAATCACTAAACCTCATGGGGTGGATTTGAACCGCATACAACACGTCCTCACCGCTAAAATTCATCTGCCCCCGGGCGGGCTCGATCCTCCCACCATCAGTTAACAGTTCAACGCGTTAACTGATTGGACTACGGGGGCATGAGGAGGATGTGGGCATGGGTATTTTAAATTGTGGATAAAAAGAGGATGGGAAGCAAAAAGAGGAGAGAAATGGGGAATAGACAAGAACAGAAGAAATTAGTACCAATCACATAGAGAGTATACCTGTCAGAGTGACGGGACAAAAAGACTGCAGACAAGGCATGATACAGAGATAATAATACAAACAACAGATATAAAAGACATGGTTATGTGAGGGGCCTGAAATACAGGAAGCCTGCAGGAGACAAGGAAAAGAAACACAGCGATAAGAAGTGTGGACCTGACGATATGACAGAGGAGACAGAAACAGAGAGGAAAGAACCACGAGACGAAGGCAAAGGCAGAAACATGAGTCAGGAACCAAGAACTAATATATACAGAGACATGATGTGAGAGACAGACAAAAGCCAGGAGACATTGACAATATCCTAGAGACATTTACACTAACGAGAAACAATCATGAGCCCGGAGCCAATACGGTAATAGAGACGGTCAAAAGATAGGAAGGATGAAAGGAAGGACAACATTAGAGAAAAAAAGGGAAGGGAACATATGGTGAGTGAGGTTCTAGGAAGGAAGGAAGGAAGGAAGGAAGGAGCGGGTACCATGGCTGCAGCAGAAGACGCCATGCAAGCTAGCTATAAGTATTGACCAGCCCCAGCGGTCACCCTGCCTTCTTCTCACGCTATATACCCAGCCAACCAACCACCCTGCCAGCCAACCTATAGTTACACTGAATGTCCTTCCGTCTCTGCTGCTATGTGCCGTGGTGGTGATATTTGTGGTGTATGTGTGTCACTGTGCGTTGTTTTTGTTGTGGTTTTGGTGGTGGTGGTGTGTTGTGTGAGGTAGTGCAAATTCTGGTATTAAGTGGTGAGCTGTTCTGTGCTGGTGTGTCGAAGTTTGATGAGTGTGTGCATGGTAATGACATGTGTTGTGAGGTATCTTCTATGTTGGTTATATGTGGTGTAGTATATCTGTATGAGTATATAATATAATGATGGGGTGGTGTGAGCTTACATATACAGTACGGTGTCTGCATATATTTAGGTTTATTTCCCAATGTGGTGTGTGAAGCATACAATAGCAATGTTGTGGTGGTCTGTTTGTTTGTGTACATTTGTTCGTCTGTCAGTATATGCACGGACGGGTAAACAGTTAAATCTTGGTGGATAAAAATATATTCACATGGGTAACTTTGCACGAGACAGACATTAGGATAAGTGGGCCGAATTCCGCTGTCGAAGACGATATAAAATACTAAACTAATAAATAACTCTCTTCTGGATCTGTAACGTAACGGTGATGACTATATTGGCAGGCCCAGCGAGCCACGGTATATACAGTATAGGCCAACTCTCAAGACCCAAGCAGATATTATAAAATACGTAAGAAATTCGAGCAGGAAGAACCGCCAGCCAGGACCGTCATTACAGCAGCAGGGCAAAAAAGTTAAGTACACGACACGGGACTCATTTCAGAGGCACATTTCCAGCGGTATTTTGGTAATGGTGGTGGGGATGTAATCTATGCTAAACAACTGGTGCAGGCATACACACATACAGTCATTTTGTTTCGTGGCATTGTTTGGAGGAATCAGAAGCCCTCCACTGAACCAACAAGAGATTCTCCCTATATACCGAAGTTGTAGTGTGACTGACCGAGCGACCCAGTGTGTCCTGCGTGAGGTGTCGTGCTGTCCAGGGTGTATATATAGCTCTGGTAATAAGGACAGAGAGGCCTTCACGAGCTTCCTGGTGTGGTGCTCATAAATCTTGGTCATGTTTTTTTCTTAGTCTTATAAGGGGGTCGTGATTTTTTTCTTAGTCTTAATTGGGGGTCATGTTTTTTTCTTAGTCTTAATAGGGGGTCATGTTTTTTTCTTAGTCTTAATAGGGGGGTCATGTTTTTATTCTTAGTCTTATAAGGGGGTCGTGTTTTTTTTCTTAGTCTTAATAGGGGGTCATGTTTTTTCTTAGTCTTAATAGGGGGTCATGTTTTTTCTTAGTCTTAATAGGGGGTCATGTTTTGTGGAAGCGTGCGATGCAAATGATTTCTCCCAAATTTTATGTGACGGAAAAGACTCCCTCCCTCAGTGAACGGTATACATGCTGATTCGTGACAGTGTGGGGAGTAATCTGTAGTTTCCAGTTTGCCGACAACATTTTTCCCTAAAGTCAGAATATGTCCAGCCATCCGATTTCAAGTGTACTATTAACCAAACGAGTCAATTGTTTGTTATGCATGGGCGGATTGGAGACGTACTAAGTCATCCAACCAAGGCAAGGCAACAGTCTATAGTGTCTTGTAACTGGAGTAGGTTATCAATAGGGAGGAATTAGTAGCTCTCCCATTATTACCTCCTTAACGAAGACAACCACAAATGGACGGGAGATTCTTCGACCCCCGCATGCATTTCAAATCCCTTTTTCCGGATGCCCTTAAGGGGGTAATTATTATTTGTGGGCGAATGGGATGGCTACCAACTCCTCCAAACTAAGCCAGGAAACAAACTATACCTCAGAACCTAGATTGAGGGATCTGTTTTATAGCATAGTGTGAAGGAATCAGTTGCCTCCAAGCTCATTGACAACACAAATTATCCCTGTTAGAAAGTATTATCTCCATGAATAACGACTCGGGTAAACTTTAGAGAAAGAAATAGAAAAGTTATAACTATAAAAAAAAAATATAGGGAAATTGCTGTGCTGTGTAGGGTATACGCTTATGAGGTAAGGTAATCAATCACGGAAAGATAATTAAAGGTAGTTTGAGAGAAAGGAAAAACATGGTTGTGGGAAGCTCGGGGTGGAAAGAAATAAACACAGAAGAGAAAATGAGATAGAGGAGGGAGGTCTGTACATTTAGATTCAAATGAGGGAACAATTACACATTGAAAATACAGACTAGGTGGGATTTCCTCAGAGGTATACATATTACGAAATGGAGACCACGTTCAAAAAGCGCGAGGTTGTTTGAACTACTTCGCTTCTTATCAGTGTATAGTGTTATGTCCTGCATGTCCCTGTGTTGGTGGTGTAGTGTCATGTCCACTCCCGTTTCGTCACTAACCTAACTTAACCTAACCTAACCAAACCACTCTGATTTGCTAACAAGCATTCTTAGTGCCCTTTGATATAGATACCTCTTCCCTACGTTTTTTCATGCCATTCTGTTCCATCCTGTCCCGTTTCCTCACTTACGTAACTAACCTAACCGAATCAAACCTCATCTACACCCACCTCAACCCATGCACCACTCCTCAACTCACCTCACCTCAACTCACCTCACCTCATGTCTAGCCTGCCCCATGTCTGAGCCTGCTTCATGGGTCAGGAGTACCAGTAAGAGGGAATAGTCAGATGGCAGGTGCTAGGCGAGGCTCAAGTTGCAGATGTCTGACGGGGTTCGTGTGATTTATCCTGCAGGATGCAACACAACCGCTAACCACCCCGCGCTGTCTGCCTCTGTGTCTGTCTGTCTGTCTGTCTTCCTGTGAGTCTGTCTACCTCTCCGTTTGTCTGCCTGTTTGTTTGCCTTCTATGTCTTTCTGTTTGTCAATTTTTTACCTCTCTCTTTCTCTCTCTTTTCCATAACACTACTGTGGTACCAGCAGTTCACACAAGGTTTACATACCACATTCACACACACACATATATATTCACATTCACATAAACTGAGCCATTAAATTAATAATAGAATCAGAATTGCAGAAACCAACAACTTTTCTCTGGTTTCGTATAATTGATCAAAGTTGTTTCATTCTGGGGGTTTGCACATCTAACGAGCGTGACTGTACAGTATATTTCTTGCTGTGACTAACCGCACTGTATAGCCACAAACAAAATATCTTGTATTAGGGGAGTGGAAATGAGCCGTTTGAACGAATAATGCGAATCAAAATGACAAAGATCAACATTGTTTTGAGTGTGTATCATTTGAAGGTGTTGCAGAACTATTGGACATTTACAGTACATACAGCTGGCTACAGGAATTTTTACACAGGTCATATTGAAAGAGAGTTAATTAATTGGAAGAACTGCAATAAATGATCTACCAAGTGACAAAACGACAAACCTAATAATAATGTTGTATTGCAGTTTTGTAGTCTTAAATTTCTATATGTTGTAAGCTTTTGAAAACAACATCGTGTGTTAAATTTCTTTTGGCCAATAGTACATCTGGGCCACACACACACACACACACACACACACACACACACACTCAGACACAGACACAGACATAGACACACACACACACACACACACACACACAGACCGCTGGCACTCCCTCCCAACTGCTCTCCCCTTCTCACTCCGCCATTTTCCCCGCTTGGCAGCATCTCGCGCCAGCCAACCAACCCAGTCACATCTCTTATGGAGGAAGTAGGCTATAAAGTGTCGGTAAATTTCTGGAGTGAAGTATAAATGACTCCTCCAAACTAGTACAAGCAACAGGACACCATTATTTTTTTGTTAACCTGGTCCTGTTTATGGTCATACTTTGGAGGAATTAAGACTCTCTAATGTAGTACCAAATGTATACTATCCTCTTTATGGCATCCTCCTTCCTTGTCTCGCCTCGCCTCGCCCTCCCTGCCTGGTAACCCACATTGTGTTCTATAATTTTTTTTTTTTTTTTTTTTTTTTTGTACATCTATACTCCCAGTGTCAAGGATGTTATTTATTTTGCTCTTACAGTTTTGGTGGTGTGTAAGAGTGGTGCCATCTGGGTTATGTAAGGGCTTGGGAAGGGGTTGATGTTTGGGGTTTTGTAATGTTTGTATGCTCACTGTTGATGCTCACTCATTCACTCACTGTTCACTCACCCACTCACTGCTCACTTACTCACTGCTCACCCATTCACTTACTCACTGCTCACCCATTCACTCACTGTTCACCCACTTACTCACTCCTCACCCACTGTTCACCGACTTACTCACTCCTCACCCACTCACTGCTCACCCAACCACTGCTCCCCCACTTACTGCTCTCCCACTCACTCCTCTCCCACTCACTCCTCACCCACATACTCACTACTAACCCACTCACTCACTACTAACCCACTCACTCACTGCTCACCCACTCACTGCTCACCCACTCACTCTTCACCCACTCCTCACCCACTCCTCATCCACTCACTCACTTCTCACCCACTCACTGCTCACCCACTCACTCCTCACCCACTCACTCACTCACTGCTCGGAGGTAAATAAAAGGGAGGCAGTAAAAAATGACGAAAACAGCCGGAATCTCCAGTGCATCGTGAAACTACTTCCTGAAACGAGAGAAAATTGTAGATGAGAAAACCTTGATATTCCTGGTTTATCAGTGTTGCTATATATATATATTTTTTCTTTAAGGAACCCTGTGATGTAGTCAGAAAATTTTGGATGTAAATGTGTCCTTCAAATATTGCCACGAAACACCACCTATATGGCAGAAGCTTTTTTTTTTTTTTTTTTTTTTTTTTTTTTTTTTTTTTCGTGGCATAGTTAGGAGGAATCAGAAGCTTGCGATTCTTATGTACACGATCACAGGGTCCTTAACATGCTATTTATTACCTCCACTAAAAAGTTGGTTATTGTTATTGGTTCAGTTGGTTATTGTAATTGATTAAGTTGGTTTATTTGACTGATTTGTTCATCTTTTCTGTCTGACTGTTAGTAAGATTAATGTTGTGTTTAGATTTTTATGAAATTTTTACCAAAGGCAGACTTCATGACGAGCAAGAAGTGAATACATTTTGGAAGAAAAGATGTGGACCTGCGGGATGGAAGATTATTTTTCACTCTACCTTACAGAGTGTTAATTAAGAATGATGGTAAAATGTTTGTTGTTTTTCCCTTTTGACTTTCATAAAATTTTAGAGAGTAATGTTTAGTCATTGTTGAGTAATGGAGAGGGTTTATAGTCTCAGAATCCTATAATTTTTTTTTGACATGCCATTATAGTCTTAATTAATTGCAGTATTATTTATCTTCATCACTTGACAAGCTATATTTCTGTGACATTTTATATTTCTGGCAATTTTATTTTCTCTCCATTGTGTTTCTTCTCTTGGTTGGTTTTCCTCTCATTTGGGTGCAATAAATACAGAAGGTTCCGGTTACACATTGCAAACGTTTTGTTGCCGCACTTTGTAGCAGTCAAGTTTTATGGTCAGAGAGGTTTCGCTAGTACTTCTAAAATCATCTCGCAATAGCAATAATAAAATAAAAAAAACTACCTAACTTTATGGCAATCTTTGGGCAGAGTGTTGCATGTTTCTTTTTGGTATAAGGTGTAAACGAGACGTCATCATCCCTCCGCCAACCTGAGGCTCCGGATGCTACTGGTGTTTCTGCTCGTGCGCTGGAACTAATTGTCGCCATTACCCGCCTCTCCCTCTTCCAGGATTTTCCAGATATTCTTCCAAGTTCCGTGAGCCTTTCTTTTCTTTTCTTTTTGTTTTTCTCTTTGTTGCTGTTTAGTAAGTCTCTCTCACTTTCCAGGATTTTCCAGATATTCTTCCAAGTTCCGCAAGTCTTTCTTTTCATTTCTTTCTTTTTCTCTTTGTTGCTGTGTTAGTAAGTCTCTCTCACTTTCCAGGATTTTCCAGATATTCTTCCAAGTTCCGCAAGCCTTTCTTTTCATTTTTTTTCTCTCTGTTGCTGTGTTAGTAAGTCTCTCTCTCCTTCCAGGATTTTCCAGATATTCTTCCAAGTTCCACAAGCCTTTCTTTTCTTTTTGTTTACTCTGTTGCTGTGTTAGTAAGTCTCTCTCACCTTCCAGGATATTCCAGATATTCTTCCAAAGTTCCTCAAGTCTTTTTTTTTCTATTCCCTGTTGTCGCCATTATTGCCAGCTTCTCCCCCTATCAGGATTTTGTAAGATATTCTTCCAAGTAAATCCGCAAGCCTTCATTTTCTTTCCTCTGTTGCTGTGGTATAGGAAGTCTCTCATGAATTGAGTATTCACACATATGCTTCTTTGTTTGTTTGTTTTCATTAGACCACATAAGGTTCAGATAAATAACCTTCCTTACACCCAAGAAGTATATAATATTATGTCTTGACATATTAAAAAAAATAATATATATATTATAGATGATTCCCAGTTGGACAATTTTAACCAAACAGAGTATAGCCTGTCTCAAGACGAACAATTTTCCTAACAATCTTTTAATTCTCAGATGGACAATTTCCCCAAAAGACTAATCCCAGTGGAGGAAACTGTTCTAAGCAAGTCTTATATAACTAGGTAGCTAAATCCTGGGCTATTCAAGGGGATATTATAGTAGTAAAGGGTAGGTTGGTAAATCTGGACCATACTGATTTCTCCAAACTATACTAGGCAACAGGCCACCATTATTATGTTCATCTGGTCATGTTTCCTGGCACACTTTGGAGGAATCAAGGCACACTAAAGTATATACCATTAGTGTATTACCCCTCAAAATGTTTCATCGGATTTTGTATAGACGTACAGTGTATTATCCATATCGACATAACACGTACATGAAAGAGGACATCACAAACACGTACTGTACATGAAAGAGGACATCTTAAACACGTAGGCTACTGTATATGAAAGAGGACGTCTCATACACGTCCTGTACATGATAGAGAACATCTCATACACGTCCTGTACATGAAAGACGACATAGCAAACAAGCACATGAGAGGTAATCTCAAACTCGTACTGTACATGAAAGAGGACATCTCAAACAAGCACATGCAAGGGGACATCTCAGAGTGTTATACCCTCCGTTGGATTGGTGGTAGTGAATCCCATGACTTGGTGAACTACAGTTGGCTTCTTATAATAGTTCACCGGATCTTACCCCGTGTGATTTCTTCCTTTGGGGTGGGATACGTGATAAATACTATGTACAGTCGGCCTCAGAAATTCGTACACATAGATTTGGTTAAAAGGGGTCTGTATTTTGCACATGCTGTAAGGATAATTCTGCTGACTGATTCAAATATTAGCCAAATAATATTACTAGGAAATTTTGGTATTAGAAAAGTACTGTACTCAATTTTCTAGTTGTTACGAGCCATGGATGTCACAGTGGTGTATACGAATTCCCGAGGCAGACTGTTCGTGTTAAATTGTCCCTCTTTCTCTTTGCTTCTTCATCCCTCGTGATTGGTGACTATGTTCTTCTGTTTTTCGTTGTGACTAAAAGATCCGTAGGCATAGTACCTTTTTTTACTTTATGTTCACTTTACATCATCATCTTGTCTAAAAAGCAATTACATTTTACTCCAGCGTCCAAAATATTAAATTGTATCCCCCTAAAAGAGAACGTTTTTCTATACAACTCTATTTCGTGCACGTTTTCTGTGTTTTCTTTTCTTAACCGTAACTATTGAATTGGTATTCTTTTTCCATCACTTATTCCCGCCCGCTGTACTGTACAATATGTTTATTATTATTATTATTATTATTATTATTATTATTATTATTATTATTATTATTATTATTATTTCATGTTCTTATCAATGTTATCTTTGGTCTCTGTTATGATGTTAATGCGATTGTTTACATATATTTACTAGCTCTTATTAATTTCCCACTATGTACCAAATAACTTCATGGCATTTTGTGGCAATTAACGTTCCCCAGAGTGTTGGGGATTGTACTAAAGGTAAATAAAGAACCTTATAAAGAAATCCAATCACTCGTTGCTAACCCCTAGGTGATAGGTAGTAGGTTAGATGAATATAATCAAACTCTTAATAACGAAATCTATGTATTTAATAATTTTAGGAGATTTACTGGTGATAAGATTAATTTAAAGCTTTCTTCATTGACAATAGCAAGAACAAATAAATTCCTTTTAATTCTTTGTGGATTTACTGGGAAGGTAATCAAACATATATGTATCAGGGTAGAGAGCTATAGAGTTTATTGTATATATTGTGCATTTTTTACCTTTTGTGTTTTCTTTTGAGTAAACTAGAGCTTATTTTTCAAGATCTAATATTTTGGCCGAGGGTTCGAAGATGTCAGCAGCAAGACAGTTATAATTTTCCCGTCCATCGAGTTACTAAATAAATTCTTATCTCGATTTTAGGATAATATATTAATACTGAAGGAGGGAATAAGGGGTATTAGTGTATCGCCAACCAGCCAGGGACATAACCCGTCAATATATCTATCTATGGTTGGGGCCCACTGTGTGTTGGACTCCTAAGAATTACCTACTTACTTGTGACATTTTGAAAAGTAATTAATACAGAAGTTATCCTTAGTTTCTCAGAACAATTCAGATTAGTTATAGAAAACTACTAACTTTAGGGTAGACTTAATGAAACGTTGGAAAAGATCACATTGAGATCACGTTATGTAATTCTACGTTATATTTACAATCTGTATTAATTAATGCATTCGAAGTATTTAATTTCTTAGTGTTTGGGACTTGCACTAAAGTAAAATTTCATAAATAAAGGACCCCAAAAAAGGAGTGAGACACGGTTTTGAGACACGGCTCCCACCATCTAGGGTTGGATACCGTATTTTTTTCCCTTAATCATTCATTTTCACTTCACCATCTTTGCTAACCACTGACAACACAATGTAGGTATCCTGTGCAATACTCATTATTTTCTGAGTATTTGGGCCCCAGGTAATAACGCACTCTACCAATAATGACAACATTTCCCATTTTCGTATTGAATAAAATAATTACAATACACTAAGCCACTGAAGTAACCAAATAAAAGATAATAACATTTGTGTCATAAATTAGACCGGGGAAAACTACGGAATATCCTCTGTCATAATGGTGGTTGTTATGAGTGGAGGAGGCCAGTAATGAAGTTAATATTATGAAACACATATTATCCAAATACAACCAATGATATAATCCTCCATGAAACCTATAGAGGATTTAATTGAAATATCATCCCTAGTACTGTTGAAGTCACATTGATTAATCATTCCCTCCACTCCCAGCTGCAGCGGACGGAGAGAGAGAGAGAGAGAGAGAGAGGAGAGAGAGAGAGAGAGAGAGAGAGAGAGAGAGAGAGAAAATGTAATATAAAACGTCCGTCCGTCACCGAGTCAGTGTGTTACTTTTATATACCAGATTGAATAACTTTAACACGAAACATTTCACATGCACGGTACACTCCCTCAGCCGCATCCTACCACATAGAATAATGTTATTTCATCCTACATGCTTATATTTTTACTCCTCTCAATAGTGGTACTGGATATTTGGAGAAGTTTTTGTCTTGGTAATAAATATAAGTTTATTATGTGATCTATCCATATACCAGATTAAACTTTGTCAAAATATTAATATCAGTTTGAATAATAGTGTTAACAACATAACAAAATATAGTTACTGTATACATGTTGGGTATATTGGTGTCAATTAAATAATGTTTGCAACAGGTGGGTACTATTTTCCTGTCATTGTTGCCAACGAAATACATATAGTGGTACAAATCTCTTCCTCACGACTGGGTGTTACCGGAAGGTGAGTGACAATAAGTAGCACATCATGAGTTGTTTGTTTACAATGAGTACCAGCATCCGGGAAAGAATAATGGTGAAACGTGTCTATTCACTCTCTCTCTCTCTCTCTCTCTCTCTCTCTCTCTCTCTCTCTCTCTCTCTCTCTCTCTCTCTCTCTCTTCTCTCTTCTCTCTTCTCTCTTCTCTCTTCTCTCTCTCTCTCTCTCTCTCTCTCTCTCTCTCTCTCTCTCTCCTCTCTCTCTCTTTCTCTCTCTCTCCTCTCTCTCCTCTTCTCTCTCTCTCTCTCTCTCTCTCTCTCTCTCTCTCTCTCTCTCTCTCTCTCTCTCTCTCTCTCTCTCTCTCTCTCTCTTAAACGCGCTCACGTGGGTGTAATATAATAAAATACTGGGTAAAAGTGTGCATGTGTGTGTCCGTGAACATTTGCGTGTGTTTGTTGGAGAGAGGAAGAACTTACTGATCAATGCTCTGTAATTAGACAAAGAAAATGCCAGAAAATCGTCAACTACTGCTAAGTATTTTGTAAATCGAATGAAGGTTGGCCCTTAGAAAACCTCAACTTCAGTAGGAAAGATAAAACCAGGGTAACTGACACGAACAATATCATTATTTGTAAAGTTAGTGATAAAGATGTTGTCGTATCAACCACGGTTCTACTTCTTGAACCTCTTCCTATTGAAATAATCCCTACCGTACAGTAGCAAACAAGGCTCTTTTCATACCAATCCTGCATTTGCCAACCAACCTTCATATGCATAGAGAGGTTCCCGAATTGGTTTTATATATAGTTTAGAATTTTTTTTAAAGGTAGCAATACACTGTACTGTACCTGATGATTTTCCACTTTTATTCAGATATGGCAGACCAATTAACTTCGGTACTGGAAACACTGATGTCATCCCGCGCTCACAGTTTCAATATATATTCACGTAAATATTAACCTACGGACATTGGATCCTGTTGGCCAATTGGATGCTACTAATTCCTCAACACCATGCCACGAAACAGACTCCTCCAGTGTAGATGATGTTTCGTAATACAGTTTGGAAGACTCTGTAACTTGAAACCTTTGGGCTGTATTACAAGCTCATAAACGCGAACTGGTGGCCTCTCAAATCCTTCAAACAGTACCACGAAACAGGATCTATATTGAGTAGTCCTGTTACGCCACATAGTTTGGAGGAATCAACAGCCCCCTTTTGTCTAGAATTCTCTCTCTCTCTCTCTCTCTCTCTCTCTCTCTCTCTCTCTCTCTCTCTCTCTCTCTCTGCATGATACCAGTGTGTTTGTAAGAATGACATCCGTTGCTGCTCATTGATTTTCTCTGTGTGTATGGTAATTCTTGTCCAGTTTAATTAGGGCACACAGGTGCACATGTGTTCTCCTTTGTGTGTCCGTCTGGTCACTGACCTTGCCACTTCACGTTATGAAAAGCAGACAACAACAACAACACTTCATTCGAGTTCTTTATTTACATTTAGTACAAGCCCAACACTCAGGGGGAACGTTGCCGCTAAAGGCCATGCATGAAGTTAGGTTACATAAATGGATATTGATGGAAATCTTTTATACTTTAGTTTGATCAGAGAAAATGACGCTGACTATATAAACATATTATAATCTGGAAATATCGTACAAGTTTAGGATGTGCAGAATGGTTAATGTATACAGATATTGTATGATCAGTTCCGGCAAAAACCGAGCTTTATATTTTTGTTTAAATCTTTTGGTTATCATCCATTGCTGTGAACAGTGCATAGAGCTTCACATGAGATGGTTGTGTCTGTGTTAATAGAAATTACTTGCTGTTTGGAGGTATTTCTGAGGTTTACTTCACTGTAGTGGTAATTTTTCCATCTTATTGTCCTCTCCAACTACTTACGGCGATGAAAACGGAGTAATAACTAAACACCTTTTACTGTATATATAACTGTTTTCTTGCTTAGCACAAACTGTTCAACTTACTTAATCAAGTTGACTTACACAGCCCAATTGTTGAATTAACTGAGTTTCCGGAATAACATATAATTATACAGTATACAAAGAACTACACAAACGTTTCCTACGCACAAGTTCTTCCTACTTCAAGGGGATCCATTTTTCCTACTTAGTCTCGTTGGGAAGTAACACATCCGCCAGACCTTGGAGACTCATTGTTGCCATTGTAGAGAGTTTTCTAGGAGATGTAAAAATAAATATAGGACATACAAACAGTAAATGAGTTATTGGTGTTTGCAAGACTGTTTGAATATGCCATGCTAACTGTTCTTATGGAGTGAGGGAAAGTAGAGAAAAGAAGAAAGCTCTTCCTTATCCAACACTCCTTCCATTCGAAGCAGGCCGGAAAGAAACGATGCAATGTACTATGGAAAACCTAGGATGGAATTTATAAAGAAAAATTGCTAAGGAACATAAATTATATTTCCGACCGGTTACATATTTTTTTAAGTAATATGAATCAAGTGAAATTATATTATTGAGTAGTATAAATAATAAAGGTTTCAACAGAATATCACACGGGAGTTTCCCAAGTCACTCCCGGAAACATTCCTTGATAGCAACGCCCGGAAACAGGTAGATGAAGCCAATCTCGATGGACTGTATGTATGTACCTTACGTATTGGTATTATTGGCCACAAGAATTCGTACACACACTGTTGTTTTCGAGGGTTGACCACATATAGAAAATAATCAGACTACGTAACTATAATGCAATTTTATTATTAGGTTTGTTGTTTTGCAGTAACCGAGTCACTTGGTAGATCATTCACTGCAGTACTTTCAGAATAATGACCTCTCTATCCATATGGCTTGTGTAAGAGTTCCCGTGACCAACTGTACTTAGGGATCTTTTGTGTAGTATAGGGAGATCATGCAGAACTACACACAGTATTATCAGTATTGGATAACCTAGTAAGGAAACTCCAAGGAGGTACAGTAAGAATTATTCGTTCTGAGTTGAATCGGGTAATTTTTCCAAGATAGTGTTAATTAATACTCGAGGTCAGTAAAATTTCGTCTGAGGATATGGAGTCTTTAACAATTGGATATATCTATACTAATGATCACTTTAAATAAGTTCGAATATTAAAAAAAAAAAAAAAAAAAAAAAAACTGATATTGGATAGTTACATCATGTTTT
>JAWQEG010007825.1:0-19938 GCA_033782935.1 Petrolisthes cinctipes
GGTGGAATTTATGCTGGAGAATTAGCGCTTGAGAAGGAAGAGGAAGAGGTCGTACAAGCAAAATTCAGAAACAGAAGAAGATAGAAAAGGTGAGGGAACACTAAAGAAGGAGGAAAGTCGTAGGGAAGGAGCGAAAAGTAGGTCATAGGAGCAAGAGGAGGGGGGGGGAGGGGGGGATACCGGAGAGTGGGTGGAAAGAGAGAAAAGAGAGCGAGGTGGAGCTAAACGCCGGTGTGTTGGAGGAAAGAGGAGGAGGGAGGGACGGAGGTAAGGAGGTAGGTACAGAGGCAGTAAAGGAAGAGGGAAGTGGAAGAGAATGGGAGAAAAATGAAGGGGAGAGGGAAGAAGTGTCGAAGAAGGGGCTATAGGGTGGAGACAGAATATTAATGATAGGAGAGACAGGAGTAGAAAGAGAGAGGGAGGTAAAGGTGAAGATGTGAGGGAGAGAAAATAGAGAGGCTGTACGTAAAAACAGAGTGTATATAGATGGAGAAAATTGATGAAGGACAGAAGGTGTAGAGTGGAGACTTATGAAGAAAAGAGAAGAGGAATGGTGGAATAGGGAGTGTAAGAAAAACTAGACAGGGTGATGGATACTATGTGTTGAGATAGATTATAAATGAGAGAGAGAGAAGGAGAGAGAGAGAGAGAGAGAAAAAGAGAGAGAGAGAGAGAGTGGGAGAGAGAGAGAGAGAGAGAGAGAGAGAGAGAGAGGAGGAGAGAGAGAGAGGCGAGAGAGAGAAGAGAGAGAGAGAGAGCAGAGAGAAGAGACAGAGACAGAGACAGAGACAGAGACAGAGACAGAGACAGAGACAGAGACAGAGACAGAGACAGAGACAGAGACAGAGACAGAGGACTACAGAGACAAGAGACAGAGACAGAGACAGAGACAGAGACAGAGACAGAGACAGAGACAGAGACAGAGACAGAGACAGAGACAGAGACAGAGAAGAGAGTATATAGCCTATGCTGAGACTGTAAGTGAAGGAGAGGTAGATGACATTGGGTAGAAAACAAGACCATCAGAAGGCAAACCTGAAGCAAGTGTACATAAAGGCAAAGTGATGGAAACAAGACAGAGAAGCAAGCAAAGATAAGGCATGTCTTAAGTGCAGGAAACAAGGCAAGACAAAAGCAAGATAGTAGAGGAGGTAAGATGCAAGCAAAACAGTGTATGGAAGAAGCAAGTGTTGGAAGCAAGATAATAACGAGGCAGAATAGGAGAGAAATATGAGTAATATAAATGATAGTAACGAAGGCAGGTTGGAGAAGTAAAAGAAGGGACATAAGAGGAAAATAATGAAGAAAGAAGTACAGAAGGTGGAGAAAAGAAATAAAAAAGGACAAGAGGGAATAGCAGAAAACGAAGTAACACAAGAAGGAGGAGAAGGAGGAGGAGGAGGAGGAAATGTGGTTAGGTGAGGTACATTTAGAGTAGGAAGGATGTTGGGAGAAAAAGTTTGAAAATGCTGGAGAGAAGGTGAGGAAGCCTAACCAAGCCTAGCCTGGCCTGGCCGGTGTTAGGGAGTAGACTAAAGAGTTTACTAGACATTAAACTACTACCATACTGCTCTGAAGTTTTAATTGGTGTTACTACAAAAACTCCAAAAAAGTAATGTACAGCCAAGGACAATAGTTTCGGTACACTGGTCCTCTTAATTAAACGTTCAGGTAATTAACAGATTTATAACGCTTTAAGGAATAATATTGTTGGAAGTATAATATAAAGTTGATATTAATAATAATACACGACTGATACAAGACCTGTATAGATGCAAGTTGATGAAAAACAGTGGCAGTGAGACGAGTGGAATGACAACTTATGATTCCGACGGTATATTTGGCTCACTTCCCGTGTTACCCGCTCAGTGTTGCCAGATTTCTCTTCACGTCAAAGTTATATCTTAGGAATTCAACCCCAGGATTCCAAGTTGTATTATTAGTGAGGTGATGATGAGATGTTGTGTCTAATTCACCAATAGAAACTCTCAGGATTTTAACTATAAAGGGGGAAGTACAGTGTTGGTAAATCTAGAGCCAATGATTCCTCCAAAACTATTTCAAGAAACAGGCCACCACTACTTTTGTTCATCTGGTCTTGTTTCCAGGCATAGTTTGGAGGAATCAAAGCACTTTATGTACAAAAAGTATAATACCCCATTAAGGGAAGGAGCAATAAGTAGTTGTTTCGTGCGTGTAGTCGTTCCATAGTGTATTGTTTCTAGTAATGATCTAAAATGTTCATTGATACTTGTGTTAGCTGCTGTGTTGTTCCCTGTCAAGACAACATGTTACTCAATGTTGTAGCTGTGCTAATGGTGTGTTAATTATATTATACTCATAATTATGATACCAGAGGACGAGACACACCCATGTAGACTACAACAACAACAACAACAACTCACTCTTGCCATCCCCTCTACTACCTCTCCCTATCCTATCCAGTCCTTGTCACCCTAACATGACCTGCCACTCCCTTCCCTTACGCTGCCCTGCCCTGATATCATTCCCTTCCCTCTCCCTGATCGGCCCGTATCTCCCTATCCTGACCTATCCCTCCTCTCTCTCTATCCTCCTCTTTACTTTTCCCATTGACCTCCCCTGCTCTCTCCTCCCCTCCCATCTTTTCCACCTCTCCCTTCCTCTCCCCTCTCTTTTCCACCTCTCCTCTCCCTTCCCAGCTTGTCACTCCCCCACCAGAGGGCAGGTGGGAGGGTAGTCATAATCTACATGTAAATGAGTCGGTCCCTCCCGCCCGTAAAGCAACTCCGCCTCTGTCATCAACTTCATCAGGGCACCAGGAACACATTATATTTTTGGGACCTTTAATTATTCTGTTATTTACTGGGAATGGAAAATACTATAGTGTGGAGGAGTCTTGAGATTTTTTATATATATATAAATATTTTTTTATAGAATGATAAGGGGGTAAATGGAAATAAATGAATGAAGGTAATAAGGTGAAAGATGAGGCAGAGGGGATGGAGAAAGAGGGAAAAAAAAAAAAATGTAAGATATATTTTAGCATAGGAGATTGGTATAGGACCATTGCACGTGACTGCACATGTGAAAAGTATTTGTATTGGCTGGCGATGAAATAAAAGGATTGTCGTGAAAAAATGTCTAAAATTCAATTGTGATGTTTTGATTTAATGACGTTGAGGCTTGGGTATGCAGCATCTACACACACACACACACACACACACACACACACACACACACACACACACACACACACAGTATAATTTCCTGTATTACCGAGAATAATCATATTTCATTATAATAATGTTATATATTATTAATGTTTCAAAATGTTCGTTTACCATTTTTGTGCCAGTTTTCATGACTACTATTACTGTGAGGAGGGCAGAGGTTGGGGAGAAAAGGGAGGCAGAGGTTGGGGAGGAAAGGGAGGCAGAGGTTGGGGAGGAAAGGGGGCAGAGGTTGGGGAGAAAAGGGAGGCATAGGTTGAGGAGAGAATGTGGACAGAAGTTAAGGAAGAAAGGGAGGCAGATGTTGAAGAGGAAAGAGGGGCAGATGTTAAGGATGAAATGGGGGCAGAGGTTGAAGAGAGAAGGTGGACAGAGGTTGGGGAGGAAAGGGGGGCAGATATTGAGGTAGAAAGGGGGACAGATGTTAAGGCTGAAATGGGGACAGATGTTAAGGCTGAAATGGGGCAGAGGTTAAAGAGAGAAGGTGGACAAAGGTTGAAGAGAGAGATGGTGGGCAGAGGTTGAAGCGAGACGGTGGACAGAGGTTAAAGAGAGAAGGTTGACAAAAGTTAGAGAGAGAGAAGGTGGGCAGAGGTTAGAGAGAGAAGGTGGACAAAGGTTAGAGAGAGAGATGGTGGGCAGAGGTTAGAGAGAGAGATGGTGGGCAGAGGTTAGAGAGAGAAGGGAGATAAGGGGGGTTAGGGAGCAGAATGTTGGCCACGTTTGTCCAGTCCACTTTTTATTCCTTTTTTGTCTGAGTGTGGAGCTGTGCCAAAATGGACGCACATGTGTCTGTCTTCTCTGTCTGCGATTTGATATACACATGTACTTTTGCGGACACAGGCTGTTATACATATTGCTGCACACACACACACACACACACACACACACACACACTACACGAAATACCCATTATCGGTGAAGTTTCTATATACACACGAAACTCACAACATATTTTCATTTTCCATGAATAATATATATATACTCAACACACACACACACACACACACACACACACAGTGAAGTATAGAGAGCTAGTCAGACACACATACACACACACATGATACACAGCCTCGCCGGGTCTAGTGTTACACTCATTTACAATTTAAAACAACTCACTGGTGAACGAACATGGAAGTTTATTATATATTTTAACATGCCTCTGTCTGTCTGTCTGTCTGTCTGTCTCTGTCTGTCTGTCTGTCTGTCTCTTTTTTCCCTCTCTTACATTTATTTTTCATCTTTTTTTCATTTTTTATTTTTGCGTTGCACCTCAGAAATCCGTATAAAGCGGCAGCGGCGGTGTGGCGTTAGTGTGCTAATGTGTGCAGGTTTTTTTAGCGAGGGGGGCAGGGGAGGGAGAGAGAGAGAGAGGGGGAAAGGGCCATTGAAGGCTTCATTATTCTGCCTCTTCTTTCTCGACGGGGGGCGGCGGAGAGGAGGGGGGGGTGGGAACTGGCAGAGGATTTCACGGTATGATTTTGTGTTGTGGTGGTTGGTTGGTTGGTTGGAGGAAAGATATTTGTAGTTTGTTCCAGTGTGTGTGTGTGTGTGTGTGTGTGTGTGTGTGTGTGTGTGTGAGAGTGAGTGAGTGAGTGAGTGAGTGAGTGAGTGAGTGAGAGTGAGAGAGTGAGAGAGAGAGAGAGAGAGAGGGGGGGGGGTGAAGGAAATGAAAATATATCGAGAACACACACACACACACACACATTGCCCCCACAAATACCCACCTCAGGAAAGCAATCAGGGAAGGCGGAGACAATCCTGGACTGTGGTGGTGGTGGTGGTGGTGGTGGTGCTGGTGGTGGTGGTGGTGGAGGGTCATCAGGGAGATTGTTGCCAGCACCCCACACCACAGCACCAACGCCACAACACCACACCACACCACAACAAAACAACATCACACCAACACCACAACAAAACAACATCACACCAACACCACACCACACCACATCACACCAACACCACAACACACCACAACAAAACACCACACCACACCACAATAAAACAACACCACAACATCACACCAACACCACAATGCAACACAATACCACAACACAACACCACAATATCACTAACACCACACCACACCACACCAACGCCACACCTTACTTTAACACCACACCACACCACATCATACCATCCAGCATTAACACAACCACACCACACCATACAACATCAATAAATAACACAATACACCACCACATCATAGAGTAACACCACACCTAATCTGGCAAAGGCTTCATTTACCCTCACTGTTCTGTATGCTGGAGGGTGGCTCGCAGTGAGGCTGTACTGATGGTTGTGCCTCCTCTCGTTCTTCTCTTAGTTCGGTCTCTCCCCTTTCCGTGTGTGTGTGTGTGTGTGTGTGTGTGTGTGTGTGTGTGTGTGTGTGTGTGGTGTGTGTGTGTGTGTGTGTCTGTGTCTGTGTGTGTGTGTGTGTGTGTGTGTGTGTGTGTGTGTGTGTAATCTTAAATGCGTCAACATGTTAGGTCAGTGTGATGACAGCCACTTTATGACCCCTTTTTGGCTTACTCTGCCCCTCCTCCCTCCTCATATGAACCACGCCTCCAAATCTTGCGCCCCTATCCCACCTACGTTTCTCATTTGCCCTGGGAGCGCCCCCCCCCCCTCTCTCTACTTCTCCTTGTTACACCCTCTGACCCTACTGACCCCAATTATTAATTCCCAAGACTGTCTCTTTCTTAAACTTTACCAGTCAGGAGGGAATCAATACAAGTGAACATTTTCTGACCAAAGACGTGTTAAAGTGTATATATATAAAGATCAGAAAAGTGTAGAGTATAAAAACAGAGACAGAGAATTAAATATTAATCTAATATTCCGAATATGAAACGATACCTGAATTAAATTAACATTGTTTTTCTCGTGGTCTGATAACACTGGCTTTTATCGAAATTGAACTGATGGAAAGTTAATTAATGGTATTAAGATATAATGAAATCATCTGTCCCGTATATCTGGAATAATTATATTGCTGATGGCGTAAGGGTTACAGATTCTGAACAAGATTAAATAATTTGTTGCTATATTTAATTAAAAATGGAATTTATATACAGGATTTAGGCACCAATAACAGAACAACTCTTTACTGACTCTATATAAATACTGAGTACTAAAGACTTACCTATTATTCTCTGTCACCAAGTTATAACTTTATTAATAACTTTATTTATAACTTTATTTGAGGGTAATCCAAACAGGCTAAGTATAGGATCTCTTCATTAACGATGGGATTTTCCTGGACCATTACATCTAGGGTTAGTTTAAAGTTCATCTAAAGCCATAAGTTGTTTTATAGTTTTTTTTAATACTAGTCGATCTTTACCTTTGGACGCAGCAAAAGCTTTCGTGTGACAGAATAATAGTCTAGAAATAGTTAGGCAAAATCTAAATGTCGCCTGTATTTGCTATGTACGCGTTGTGAAAGATTAACAACCTTCAATGATACCCTCTTAATGGTAGTGTTAAATAGATCCATACTTTCTCGACTTTCCCTCATTGTCTTACACCTACCATGCATGATTCTCAACACCATCCTTCTCTCCTTCGCAAGCAACAAACACCTTTCTTCACTCTCTTACACCGTCCTTCAACTCCCTCTCTCCCTTCTCATAGCTTCCCTCAGTCTGCCTCGTATCTTCCTTAACGTATTTTTACACCTTTCCTCACTGACACTCACGTCCCCTCTCCCTCACTCACCCTCCCACATCACACGATAAGAGTCTGAGTGATGGGGGACGTAAACCTCAACTCAGGGGCTGACATCTGAATTCTTCTCTGACTAACACCAGACGAATTTAATGGTGAAAATGAAACCGTTCATAACGTTTAAAAAGATTAGAAAGGATATTTTAGTTAGCCCATGATCAACTAGTTAAATTTCGTTGTAAAGTAACATATGTACACTAATACCTGACGACTTTA
The DNA here is from genome assembly GCA_033782935.1 of Petrolisthes cinctipes. NCBI lineage: Eukaryota > Metazoa > Arthropoda > Malacostraca > Decapoda > Porcellanidae > Petrolisthes > Petrolisthes cinctipes. The sequence goes on from JAWQEG010007825.1 coordinate 7,158, forward strand.
TAAATCTATTAAGTTATTTTCAGGACTTTCGGTGCTTCAAATGTGTTGATGTGAATGTTTCTCATATGTGTCATTCACTGTGTCATTATCTAAAGTGAAATTAATTAGTGTTGATAAAGTTACGATTTAAAGGTTTGATATTTCGGTTCCTTAAATGACAAGAAAAATATATACTCTTTTACAAAGCAGAAAGAATGTTTATTTAAAGTAAGTGGAGGTACATGTTTAAAGAGTGAACAATAATCTGCAGAAATATTGTAGCTTGATCAAATACTTCCAACTTTGTGTGTTTTTCTCGCCCATTTAACTCACATATCAAAGGGTAAATAACGATATACAAGAGTTAGTCAAACCTAACTTGCTGTAGAGAGAAATTATTGTCTAGGACTTGACTTTAGGGGATCCAGGCTGGTGTATGAGCAATGCGATTACTTCTCCCCTTCCCTCATGAATGCTGTATGAGGGAAGAGGAAGGGAGGGAGGTAGGCTGGTGAGGGAGGTAGGTTGGTGAGGGAGGGAGGTAGGTAGGTTGGTGAGGGAGGGAGGTAGGTTGGTAGGTTGGTGAGGGACGGAAGGAGGTAGGTTGGTGAGGGAGGGAGAGAGACAGAATGAAGGGAAGGAGGAAGAGAGGGAGGAACTAATGAGGCCATTCATCCCGGGAAATAGCAAGAATTACGCCACTTAGGAGGTATGGTTGGGGAAAAAATACGCCCTCCCACTCCTGTAATACACTCAATTTTTCTTTCGTTAAAGATGTGAGACTGACACGTCTTATGTTGTGACTTTCCAAGTGGAATACAAAGTTTAGTGGCAGGGCAGCGAGGTTCTAAAAAGAATACAAATTACTGAAGTCCCGGGGAGGGAGGGGAGCGAGGTTCTACGAGGAATACAAAGTACTGAAGCAATAACTATATAGTTGTTCCTGCCAAACACAGTGGAGAATTACAGTAATTACAATTTCAGTAGGTTTATAAATCTAATAATGCTTCACGAACAATTATTTGTAAAGACTTGAAAACGGATGAGCTCAAGATGTCTACAACAATAAAACAAGTGCAGTTTACCCCAATATATTGGCTGTAGTCGCAACAAATCAAATTTATACTTAAGAATATAGTGTCCAAACAATGTGAACGAAAGAATTACACCAAATCTTATAGAATCTGAAACACACCACAAGTCTGCTATATTTATCAAACCATCAATTCCAAATGTTGATTTCAAGCATTTTCATGACAAGATTTGAATACTTGGGCCTCAGTTACCGCTGGCCATGAATACGGCCTGTCCACGCAAGGTACACCATACTCTCTCTCCTTCTCTCTCCCCCTCTCTCCCCCTCTCTCCCTCTCTGATATTTACGACTGGGTACGTGCTTTATCGTCCATGAAATTGCTTACACCTCTAACATTTAAATCTTACCCCACTATCTTCTAATTCCATTAATTTAGTTCCATTCAGTTATATAGTTATTTATATAATCATTTTATTTAGTTCCAATTGGTAACTGAACATTAATACGCCTGTTAAATAATACGCACTTGATATCTGCTGGGTTATTTACTACCTATCCAAAAATAGCTTTTAAAACGCCAAGGAGAGCAACATCAGCATTTATAGGATGGGGGGCAAATACCCTTAAGGAGTGTGGCTAGAAAGTGAGAGAGATACGTGAGAAGTTGGCCAGTAGAGCCTCCTTTACTGAATCCAAACTGGTGGTCAGAGGCACAAGTTTGAGAGTACAGCATAAAAGTGTTGCCAGAAAATTTCTATCGGGGAAGCAGCCTCTTTTAGTAAAGTTGTGAAGCAGAAAGAGATCAAAGCAGTTGAACGCTCTCCCCGCGGCTGGCTGGCTGGCTGGCTGGGAGGGAGGGTAAGGGATAGAAGATAGTGACGACGATCCTCACTTGAAAACAGGCCCAAAAGGTTATTTAGTAACATCTTCGGGATTCAAACCTGGGTCACTGGGATCAGTGATGCTCTACAATCTATCAAGGTTATGGATAATTCGAATATCCACTACATCTCCTCGCCCCACCCTCGTTTATTCACTCCCCAACCCCCACCCTCTCTTATCCACTCCTCTACCCACGCCCCTCTCTCTGTTATACTCACTACCTCTCTCTGCCCTTTTATGCTCTCTCTGACCCCCCCCCCCCTCCCTCTCCTCACCCCCCCCCCCCCGACACAGAGGCGAGCCGTCATAACTTTCCGGTGGATTCGTTTTCCGTGTTCGGCAGCTGAACTCAGACTCGACCTTTTTCCTCCACGGGGACTCAAAAGGAACACAAAATAAAAATTATAGAAAATTAGGACACGGAATATAAAAAACTTTTAAACTCCTGAAAAGCATAACCAAAAGAACTATTTTAAACATGAATAACGCAATATATGACCAAAATTAATTTACATAAATCTGAAACTCGTACATAAAACTTAAAGTAACCATTACAGACCTGGGAGACATAAAGTTTCCTCCACTTGTAACCAGCCGTTAAATGTGGCACCACTGTGTATCTAAACTCATGGTAGTATCGTGGATACAATAGTAGGGAAGAGTTGTGTTCATTCATTTACTATTATTACGAGTAAACAAACAAAGTGGTGCCACATTTCGACAAACTTACCGAACACTGTGCTTGTCTTGTTACTAATGGAGGCAACTGTACTTATAACTGAAAAGAACTAGTGGCTACAAAAGTGGAAAACGTACAAAAAACTTACTGATATACTGTACTGTACAAACACAAACCCTCTCTATCCTATAACCCCTTCCTTCCTCTCCCTTCCCCTTTCCCCTCTGGCCTCCCTTCCCCTCTCTCCTACTGATCCCCGAATTAATCCTACAATCCCGGTGTGTGTGTGTTTTGAGCACATGCAGATGGCGTGGGGAATCACATGTGTTGAGCGCTGCTAATCTCCCCACTCCCCCCCACCAATTACTTGAGGCTGGTGTGGCCGAGGGGGGGTAGTGTGTAGTTAGTTCACCTTGGGGAGCGACGACCCCCTTTTGCCATTCTCTGGGTCTCCATTATTATCTCTTTCTATGCACTTACTGTTTTCTGTCTTCTCTCTCTTAATTTAGGTGTTTTGAAAAAGTTTATATAGGGCCAAGACTAATAGGCCTTATATTTTGTCTTAACATACGGTTTTTACTGTCTTGTGGTGTTTTGGACTCTACTTTAATCTAGTGAGGTGGGTATTTTGTTCTTACTTGGCCAATCACAGGGAAGAGTTGACTGAAGTGGCTGCCTTACCTGGGTCATTAACCTTTTGAATTCAAGTCTCTCTTCCTTCGTTTATTCTCATTGACAGAATACGATTTCATCATGTTTTTCCGATACCACAAGACAATAATGGCTTGACCCTTTTATCTGACAAGTTAGCTAATTAAATTGTTTCAGTGACTAACCCCAAACGATTTTATACAAGTAAGGATGAGCCCCTTCGGCACTCAAAGGGTCAAGACACACAGACAACCACAAAGGGATTCATTTGCAAGAGCGGGGGGGGGGGATGTTCCGTGACCTCCCCCGCCCTTGATGTGAGAGAGGTCGTGAAACTCGATTCCCAGTTGTCAGGGTCATCAAGGCAGGGTAGGGACAAAAGGCTCTGCGATCTCCAAGTCCCACGAGACCAGCTTGCCTGCCTGCCTACTCGAGCTGCCTGGCTTTGTGATGAATGATGGTGAGCAGCAGCAGCAGCAGCAGTGAGGCGTTTATACCTCCAGTGGTGGTATTGTATCATATATTATATAATATATACATGTCTTTCATATACACGAAAATATCAGAATAGTTTACAGTTAACAATAAAACATTTTTCTCGGATGCTCTGGAATATTATTATATTGGCTAGTATATTACAATTAATACATAACCCGTCTTTCATACAGGATTTGTTTAAATTATTATTCAACAGAAATTACAGTTTGACAACAACCCATGACATAACACTTAGTTACATCATTTTTACTCGGGCATATCCTTTCCGTAAAACTTCTGGAGAATACATTTTTGTGTAGTTAATATAATAATTGAGATTCATACAGCAACAATAACAACAACGATAACTATAGCCCACTCTGCCCCTCCAAACTCCATCCAGCAACAATAACAACAACGATAACTATAGCCCACTCTGCCCCTCCAAACTCCATCCAGCCACTATCACTACACCCAATGTATTATATTCCACCCTGTCTTTGTATACATACCACATTCTGACAATTCATATCCCACTCTCCATTCAATATTTACTTTATCTCTACACATCCTTTCGTTTTTCTTTCACACGTCCACTCTTGACCCTGCCTTTCTACATCTCACTTTCTTTAATAACACACTTCACTTATCTTCCACACCCTTCTTTCCATTTACATCTTACTCTAATCTCTCTACAGCTTTTCACACTTCCTCTTCATTCCACTCTCCTCACTCCAACCCGCACTTAACACATCATTTAACACCCTATCTCTCCATCACCCCATCTCACTCTACCACATCCCACCATACCATAACTCCACATCATACATTCCACCTCCACTTACCGGCACCGCTTCACACCACAACCACACAACAAATCTCGTCTCTCCACACACTAGATCAATCCACAACAACCCCACCTCACCCTACCCCACCCCTCCGTACACTTCAATCTCGTCCCTCCACACCACATCCAACCCCTCCTCTCCCCATTTCACCGCATCCACACTTCCATCCTACCTACCTCTCCCTTCACCATCTTACCGTCTCCACACTCCCTTTCTGCTTTCAACGCATCCACACTTCCATCCTACCTATACCTCTCCCTTCACCATCTTACCGTCTCCACACTCCCTTCCTGCTCCTCCTCACTTCATATCTTCCCCTCCTCACCCCATCTCGTCCTCCCTCATCCCACCCCTGCCCCTCCACACCCTACCCCTGCCCCTCCTGCTGACTTTGATCCGTATACTGAGGCTGATGAGCAGATGATGAGCTGAGCCGAGAGACCTAACATGACAGGACGCCCTTGTATGTATATATATATGTATGTATCTATTAGTATACATGTATATATGTAAGAAGGTGTGTGTTTGCCTACATAAATGAATACCTATATGCATGTAGGTAAGCTATGTGAATGTGCGGGTAATATGTGCTTGTATGTGAGTGTGTGTGACAGAGGAGAGAGAACGAGAGAGAGCCAGATGCACCCTCCTTCGTAAAGACCCCCTTCCACCACTCTCTCTCTCTCTCAACACACACACACACACACACACACACACCTAATGGCCTAATGGATTAATGCTGGAGTTAATATTTACACCAGCTAAGTTTCTCATACCCTGCCTCGAGCTCTGACGGTCTCGGGAATTAAATAACGTAATCTTATACATATACTCACACTTAAGCTGATTACATGTAGCTTAATACAGTGTTGATATGTAGACAAGAATTCGCAAGTCAACACAGAACGTTACAGTCACTTAGGGACATTGTGTAACTTTACTGAAATATTCCTTTACTCAAAAACAACAGAAAATAGTAATTACATTTTTCGCTGATTACCGTTATTGTTTTTTCTTGAAGTAATTGTCTACTGATGTCTATAATTTGTAAACTATTGCGAATAACTCATATGATTAGAGTAAGGCTCCACGATTTGCAATGTCTTTGAAAAAAAATCGTCGTACAAGATTTAAGGGATTAATAATACACCTTTGGTAAATCTGAAGCGAATGATTCCTCCAAACTATTCCAAGCATCAGGACACCAATATTTCCGTTCATTTGATCGTGTTTCCTGGCATACTTTGGAGGAATCAAGGCACTCCAATGTATGTACAGTTGAGCAAGTAGAAAGTGCAAGTAAAAAGATGTGGCTGTATATTTCAACTTCTGGTAGTTCTTTGTAGTATAATCCCTCGTATACTTATGAATGAATAACTGAAAATTCAAAGCCAATGTAAGGTGGAGCGTGATTGGCTGAACTTTGAGTGGTAGTGAAGATGTGGCCATATACATTCATATTTTTCTTGCACTTCCTACTTGCTCAACTGTACAGTACCAAAAGTGTATTACCCCCTCAAGGTGTTGCTATATTCGTACAGAAGAAAACAGCTGCAGTTAATGGGAAAGTTTTGTGTCGGTAACTGAATCCTCCAAACTATTCCAAGCAACAGAACACCATTATGTTTGCTCATCTGGTCCTGTTTCCTAGCATACTTTGGCGGAATCAAGGCACTCCAATGTACCAAAAAAGAATTACCACCTTAATGTAGGCTACAGTATGGTATCCCCTGAACACAGCACGAATGACAAGTTACTTAGTCCAACGTCCCACGAGTAACACGTCACAAAAACCCATTCCGAGGATTAGCTGGACTTATGGGAGGTAATATATAGTCAGCGAATTAGAGGCTAATAATTACTCTTAAGCTGTGACAAATAAATTACCGACAGTACAAGACTTAGTACACTAAGAGTCTGCACAGGCCTGATGACATACGGTGTTATTCGTTCGTACACACATTCTTACACGTACGCAACATTTCCCGTACACGTTCACATCTGGTTAGCACAAGTATTATTTTATTACACGTACAGTACACACTTGCTCTTTATGCTCACATATCATTCGTACACAGGTTTTTTCACAGTGACACGTTTATCTTCTAAACTCCTACATCATCTCACATAATTCTATATATTTATTTTTTTACTCGTTCTCTCAGACACAGGCAATACACACACAAGTGGGGGAAACGCAGACTGAGGGGAGGCTGAGATGAGGTGAGAGGGAGGGAAGGAGGGAGGAAGGGAGAGAGGGGAAACGAGACTGATAAGAATGAACAGGTGGAGGGTGGGAAGGGGATGGGGTGTTGGAGGAGGGAAATGGAAGGTGATAGGAGGAATATAGTCAGGGGGGGGGGAGGTGGGGTGACTATCAGGAGAGGGGTAGGTAGGGAGGAAGGTGGCAGGAGGAGGGAGAGGCAAGGAAGGACAGATGATTGAGAGAGGTTGGTTGAGTGACCGGTGTGGGAAGAGAACAGACAGGGCAAGGTGGGTGGAGGGGAGATGGGGACTGAGAGGAGGAAAGAGACAAGACAGGCATGGAGAAGTGAGGAGACAGAACAAAAGTGAGAGGAGATAGGATAGGAAAGGAAGACAGGGATGGAGGCCAGATAAATAAAAGTGAGAGTATTGAAGTAGGAATGGTACAGTCTCTAGAGGGTATAGTGAAGCAGGAGTGAAATACAGAAGACGTATGGCTGGAATAGTAGTAATAATAGGTGAGAGAAGTTAGTGGAAGTTGGCGGAGAGGTACTGGAGTCTATAATGAAGAGTAAAACAAAAGTAAGAGATGGACTTTAGTAGCAAAAGAGAGTGGATGGGGGAAAAGGTATAGGAAAGGGTAATAAAAAAGAAATGAGAGGGATTGGGAATGGGTTGGAAGAGTTAGTGGAAGCAAGTGGAGATATAAAGGAGGAGGAGGAGGAAAGTGATGGAGGAGTAGGAGGAGTGATGGATGAGCAGGAGAGAGAGAGGAATGAGGAGGGGAATTGGTTTAGTAGGAGTGAGGGGGGCACAAGGGGGGGGGGGGCAGGACCAATAATGTGACGGTGTTGTATTGACAATGACTGCCGGGCTGCCTCGGGGGGGGGGGGGGTGAGAGAGAGAGAGAGGGGGGGGATAGGTAATGGTGATGTGTGTTTCAATTTACTCATTGTTTTTGCCATCCCTCGCACCAGACCAGGAGTGACGTGCAGTCGTGTGCCATAACGTGTCTACAGGTAAGTTTATAATGATCCAAGACAACAGTAAACAATATAATAACAATCATTAATGAAGGAGTTCCGGCTGGAGAAGGCTCGGCGATCTGTCAGTTGTGTGAGTAAATTATAGGAACATAAAGTCTTTCGAAAGGCTAAATTTACTCCCCCTCAGGTGGCCGATAACACGGGCCCTATGTTATGTTATGTTAGGTTATATGTTATGTTAGGTTAGGTTAGGTTATTTTGGGATGGGATGGGATGGGATGGGATGGGATAGGATATGTTAGGATAGGATAGGATAGGTTAGGTTGGGTTGAGTTGGGTTAGGTTGGGGTAGGGTGCTGTGAGAGGAAGCCATTATAACCCATACAGAGTGGAAAGGAATAATATAACTGTCTCTAAAGGAAGGAATATATAGACGATTTTATGGGAGAGTCGTGCCGTCTCAGATTTTCATTACACACGAAAATGGCCCGTGACTCCATCGCTTTATTGTCCTCTATTTTTTAGCAAGTCCCATTTGTATGTGTGTGTGTGTGTGTGTGTGTGTGTGTGTGTGTGTGTGTGTGTGAACAACCGCAGATCCATTAGGAAATGACCCTTATGTTAACCAAATTAACTACTCGGTCTTGCAAAGAGTTAAGGACTACAAAAAAAAAAAAAAAAAAAAAAAAAAAAAAAAAAACTATTCCCTCAACCCCACTGTTGCTTGGAATAGTTTGGGGGAATCAGTTACTCCAAATATACAGTACCAACACTTTACTACCCCCTTATCCAGAGAGAGTGACGACCATTTTCTATTATTAGTCATTTTTGTAAAGGTCGGGAAAACTTACAGCTCAACCGAAAGTGACCCATCAGACAGGTATACAGAGGGTCGAGATTTACTGTGTTAAATAAAAAAGAAATTCTGGCTACGAGTCCCTGTGAGAATAATACACCTGAAGATTTATTAGGTATTTTTATGGTAATGTTGAACTTCACGGGCATAATTTGTTGCCTTTACTCACTTTTTATTCTGGCATTTTTATTTTTACTCAGTTCGTCAGTTATGTTACAGCTGAAACGAATTTTAGTTTACTGTGTGTGTGTGTTTTTTTATACAGTGGAAACGGCATCAAAATACTGTATTATAGTGGGTACTCAACACACACACACACACACACACACACACACACACACACACACACACACACACACACACACACACACACACACACACACACACACACACACACACACACAAGCTGTCTTCCTCCTGTTGAATTGTCCATATATTATTGTAGGATTCCAATGCCGACACATGGCTTATCCCAGCATCCATAACTGACACACATCTATAGGCCCACTCAATTAACACACCTGTACAACACACACACACACGTACGACCTGAATCTTGTACACAGACACCCACCCAAATCAATACACACACACACACACACACACACATACTCACACACACACACACACATACTCACACACACACACACACATACTCACACTCACACACACACATACTCACACTCACACACACACACACACACACACACACACACACACACACACACACACACACACACACACACACACACACACACACACAGATGCACGCACGTACACACAGAGGCACGCATAAACACACACACAACACACAAACAAAAACAAACAAAAGTTCAGCGGACCACGAGATGAATATTGACCGCTGGTAGTAACTGGCAACTCCTGGACAATTATTGGTTGACGTTATCCATTACAATTTTTTTTTTCAGTTTTCAAAGTACGATTCTTTAAGTCGGGCATTTATTTTTAGTTAATTCTAGGGCTACTGATTCCTCCAAATAGTTCAACAAAACAGATGCCCTACTCGTATAATGAGGTAGACTGTTTTATGGGCTAGTGTAGGGGAAGCAGTAGTCCTCAAACTCGCCCCCCAAAATTGCCCCCATTGAGTGCATAAAGAGGAGATAAACATATTGGGGTCCTTCTGTTGTGAGGGAAATGAAGGGCCACTGATTCCTTCAAATTCTGCCACAAAAGAGATCCCTTACTCGTGTACAGAAATTCTATTAAGTTTCCTTTTATTGTTTGAAGAATTAGTAGCTCTCATATTCGCCCACATCTGATGGCCCCCTTAGGACCTACGATGACAAAACCCCCAGTCTCTGAATTATACTAAAGAAATCTAACTAAGCATTTGTCTGCGAATTGGAGGAGGGAGAAATTACCGCAACTGGGTCAGAATACAGAGTACCCCAGCCTATGTGACCAGTGTTAAGGGAGGAATCAGTGAGTAGCCCCTCCACTTCGACGACACACAATCCTGCCCCACTTAACCAGCAAATCCCCTTTAAGTGCTGTGCAAAAACCCCAAATCCGGCTTTACCGTTGCGCTGCGTCCTAAGAGGTTTTTTGTTTACCTGTGTGTGTGTTTGTGTGTGTGTTTTCGTGAGACAGGAGGAGCGAAACAGTGGTGGTGGTGGTGGTGGGGATGGGGGTTAGAGTGGCGCCGGATCCTGGGGACATAAACACAGGCTCATTATCACCACTTCCACACGCCCCTCCAGAATTCTGCGCGCACCACCTACACGGCTGGAGCTGGGGGGGAGGAGGAGGAGGAGGAGGAAGGGGAGGAGAGAGAGAGAGAGAACTGATACGAGGACGACGAGGTTGTAGAGGAAATGGAAGGAGGAGAGGAGTGAGAACTTTGGTACAAAGGAATACAAGGGACTCACCAAACAAAAACAACAACAACAACAACAGATGTACTCGTTCTTGTATGGCTGTTTGATGATGCTATAGTATACTGAACCATGTGAGGGAAAGTACATGTATAGCAGAATGATAGGAACAGGAACGAGAGAATTGGTAAGAGAAAGAGGTGGAGGAGAAAAAGAAAGAGAAGTGAGAGGATTGATCCAAGGTGGTGGAAGAGAAGGATGAGGGAGAAAAAGAAAAGAATGAGACACCAGTGAGGAAAAAGGATTGATACCTAGAGTTTCTAAATACGGAAGAAAACTCAGAATATAATAAAAAAAAAAAAAATTGTAAAGTGAAAATGAGGAAGGAACTTGCATACTTGCCTGAAAACAGGTTAAACATATAGATAAAGGAGAATGAACAGGAGATAGCAAGATAGGGAGGAATATACCGTCATGGTGCCGGATGGAAATCATGGTAGGTAGACGATAATAATGATAAACGAAATGGTATAAGAAATATTATGGGAAAATGCTTAGTACTGGATGAGAGAGGAAGGGAACGGATTATGGTGGTAAAAAATGAGAGGAGAAAGAAATGTTAAGCTGCAGCTCTGTGTTTCCTAGGAAATGGGGTGTGGTGGGAGCGCTGGAGAAGGTGGTGGTGGTGGTGGTTTGGTAGGAGAGGGCAGGGAAGGAGGGAAGATGAGGGTATAGTAGACACAGTGTGGTAGAAAATGATGTTGTGAGGCTAGAGGGAATGGACTGGAAATGTTGGGATGTGGTAGGAGTCGTGTGTGTGTGTGTGTGTGTGTGTGTGTGTGTGTGTGTGTGTGTGTGTGTGTGTGTGTGTGTGTGTGTGTGTGTGTGTGTGCATGTGTGTGTGTGTGTGTGTGTGTGTGTGTGTGTGTGTGTGTGTGTGTGTGTGTGTGTGTGTGTAGCATGAGGCTTGGTTTATAGGAGAGAGGTTAAAGGGAGACATGTGTGTGTGGAGATGGGGTATCGAAGGAGAAGGGGAGCGGGATGTTGCGGTTATATAATGATACGATGAACAAAATGGGATACGTTTGATATAGGATGTGACAGAAGAGAAGTGGATGGCTGTGGTATGGCAGAGGATACAGTGTAGGAGGAGATGTAATGAATATAGTGGGTGTACTGTAGTGGCCATTTGTAACGAGTATAGTGAGTGTAGTAGTAAAGGTTATGGAGAGAGTGTAGTGGGTAAGTGTACCTGAATAAAGCGAGTGTAAAGCAAACATAACGAGTGTAGAAGCACAGTGTATTGAATATTGTGGAGGTGTAATGAACATAACTAGTGTAGGGGAACAGTGTAATGAACATAGTGAGTGTCATGAGCATAGCGACACAGTGTAATGAATATAATGACACAGTGTAATGAGTATAGGAACTGTAGTGGCACAGTCTTGGAGGGGGAGAGGCCTGGCACTCCTCTAGAGGGTCGTGGCACTTGGTTATGACTCTCCTTTATGGTTATTGTTGTTGTTGGGTCGTGGTTTGGCTCCCAGGGTGCCATCTCGACTCTCTACCTCTCTCCTTTTACACCTTCTCCTCTTCATTAACTATGGTACTAACTCTTAAGGGAGGTAATTTGTCGTGATCTAATTTGGGGGCTAATAATGCCTCCCAATTGTGCCAGAAATCGAACTACTTTTGTATACGTGTATGTGATCTGCTTTAGGGCATATTTTGGAGGAGTAAATGGCCATCCAACTCACTAACAAGAGATAACCATAGACTAAGTTGCAGAATGGCTCCAAAAGAATTTCTGCCAACTTCCACTTATTATTGTCAGTGTGTGTGTGTGTGTGTGTGTGTGTGTGTGTGTGTGTGTGTGTGTGTGTGTGTGTGTGTGTGTGTGTGTGTGTGTGTGTGTGTGTGTGTGTGTGTGTGTGTGTGTGTGTGTGTGTGTGTGTGAATCCGCCTTCCTATCTGTCTGTGTGTATCTATGTTTGTTTGTCTGTCGCAAGGATTAATTTAAGTCAAAGTCAGATAGTTGCCTACATTTCCGTATTTCCCACCAATGCATGCAGGCGTCGTCAATTCCTCGTTTCTGCTTCAGCTCTAAACCCAGGAACTCTCAGTCAGTGTACCCCTTCCTCGAGGTGGTATCACGCTTTCCACTTCCACGATACGATAGAGTTTCCTGCCTTTAGTCCTCACTGTTCTTAATACAGAACTTAAATAACTTGAATATGATTGATCTCCCTCCGAGTACTGTGGAAAATAAATTATCTGTTTGGGTGTAATTCCTGGATTGATAATTACGTTTTTCTTACGAATACCCTCTCTTTTTCTGATAAAA
>JAWQEG010007826.1:0-32500 GCA_033782935.1 Petrolisthes cinctipes
TCTGTGTATATATATATGTATGTATGTGTGTGTGTGTATATATATATATGTATGTATGTTTGTATGTGAGTGTTTATAGGATATGTGTGTGTGTTTCTGGGCCATGTACGCACTTCCAATTATACGTACAGATAGATCATTTTATTGTGTACGTGTCTGTATGTATGTTTTTATCAATTTTATATACGTTTTATTAAGGACCTTGTGATCATGTTTTAAATTGGAGGCTTCTGATTCCTCCAGACCATGCCATGAAACAAGCTCCTTCCATATAGGTGTGTGTGTGTGTGTGTGTGTTTGGAGGCTTCTGATTCCTCCAGACCATGCCATGAAACAAGCTCCTTCCATATAGGTGTGTGTGTGTGTGTGTGTTTGGAGGCTTCTGATTCCTCCTGACTGCCATGAAACAAGCTCCTTCCATATAGGTGTGTGTGTGTGTGTGTGTGTTTGGAGAGGCTTCTGATTCCTCCTACCTCCTATGCCATGAAACAAGCTCCTTCCATATAGGTGTGTGTGTTTGGAGGCTTCCGATTCCTCCTGACTATGCCATGAAACAAACTCCTTCCATATAGGTGTGTGTGTGTGTGTGTGTTTGGAGGCTTCTGATTCCTCCTGACTGCCATGAAACAAACTCCTTCCATATAGGTGTGTGTGTTTGGAGGCTTCTGATTCCTCCTGACTGCCATGAAACAAGCTCCTTCCATATAGGTGGTGTTTTGTAGTAATATTTGAAGGATTCGTATAACTCCAATTATCTGACTACATCACAGATCCCTTAAGGAGGTAATTCACTTTTGTTACATTAAATATTACATTAAATATTATTGTAGTAGGTTATTTCTTATTTATTCACTTTTGTTACATTGGAGTGCCTTGATTCCTCCAAAGTATGCCAGGAAACAGAACCAGAAGAACCAAAATAATGGTGTTCTGTTGTTGCTTGGAAAAATAGTTTGGAGGAATCAGTTACTCAGATTTACCAACACAAAATTTCCCCCTTGACTGTCCCACTTGTCAATGACTTTCCTTCTTCCTCGGGTGCCATATGACCTTGGCTGTTATGTTGCCTAATATCAATCAATAATATTTACAGGTCACACCACCAAGATGGAGGACGTATGAATATTTACAAGAGGTCTACTGTAAGAAACACAAGTGATGTGATGTGCTACTTGGTGTGGGGTTTGGGGGGTGCTGGAATAGGGGGGACAGGCTTGGAGGGGGGGGTAGAAAGTCTGGCCCCTATTCCTGCACCCCCGTAACCCACCCCCCAAGCCTGTCCCCCCTACTCCCGCACCCAAAAAAAACCCTCCCGATACCCCCAAAAAAAACCCGCACCTCTCCTAAACCCCCCCCAAGCCTGTCCCCCCTATTCCCACACACCCCAAACCCCACCCAGCACCCCAGACCAACACCCTACACCCAGCACCCCAGACCAACACCAACACAGAAGGCATGAAGGCTCGGCTATAAGGTCAACGATACTTCCTGATATTAAGAAAAACCCACTTTTTATAGACAGAAAGTATTTAATATGGACGTTTGTGAGTGAACAACTACCTCCCTCTTCAGCAGTACAGAGTTGAATCTGAAGAGGGAGGTAGTTGTTGCCTCACAAACATCCATATTAAATACTTTCTGTCTATAAAAAGTGGGTTTTTCTTCACGTCATTGTGAATTACCACTCTACTTCCTCATGTACTTCACAATGTCTATGGTCTGGGTCTTGTTTTACTCGGTTTTTCCAGATAAACTTTTTTATCTTTTTCTCTTATCTGCCAGAATTGATAAATTGTTGATTTGCTTTGGTCAATTATACTGCTGTCATATAGAAACTTCCCAATTATATTTTCTTCATCATAGTTATATATATATATGGATGCTGTAGCACTATGTGTTTTTATTCCTTTCTACACTATAGGCTTCACAGTGTAGTAGGAAGTGTATGACATCTTCCTTTTCATTTCCACACATTATATATACAGTCGGTGTCAAATATAATCATCCATATAGGGGTAACTCAAGTAAGAGTTTGACAGCTTCCCTCTGTTCCTTAGATGATAAACTTTCTAATAAATAGGTTTGGTACCATCTTTTATTTTACTACAAGCAGCTACGCACTACTTAAAACAATAACATCATATGTAAACGTGAAAACATTAGACAGTAAATTGTTTGAGATACCCATATGTGGATGATTGTTATTGACCGCGACTGTACATTCCATTGTTTGATTACTAAACCTCTTTCTGTCTCCCAAGTTGATATTGTTGGTACGACACTTGAACATAATTATCACTGCTTTGGTGTTATTGTAAATGTCTTCTTGTCCTCCCAGTTCTTTTCTCCACTCTCTATACAGCTTCAGACTATCTTTTACTTGCATCTCACTTTTCCACCTTTCTTTTTTCCCACTTTTTCACCGATTTTCAGCATTGTTAATGTCCTATTCCTCTTATTCCCATCATTCTTCTATCTTCCAACAGCCTTCCAATCCACTTATTTTTCCTCTTTTTCCAACCTCATTTCTTGTATCACACTCTCCAGTAGAATGTTACTTTCACCTCTTAGAATATGCTGCCAGTATTTTAATTGTCCCTCCATAATCCTACCCTTATTACAGTTTCTTGCGTATAACTAGGCGCTCCCACACTGTTTTCTAACCTTTGTAGTTTCTTTATTTCTTCTTTAATCATACATTTCCAGTACACTTTGCCTATCATTAATCTCACACAACCCACCACAGAAGGCATGAAGGTTCAGCTATAAGGCCAACACCACCACAGAAGGCTCAGCTATAAGGCTAAGCAAGGTATGTATGGTAAATATACAGTATGTCTGTCAAGTGAGTATATTATACTATGTTTGTATGTCTGTCAAGTGAGTATATTATACTATGTTGTATGTCTGTCAAGTGAGTATATTATACTATGTTTGTATGTCTGTCAAGTGAGTAT
Source organism: Petrolisthes cinctipes (assembly GCA_033782935.1). Classification (NCBI taxonomy): domain Eukaryota; kingdom Metazoa; phylum Arthropoda; class Malacostraca; order Decapoda; family Porcellanidae; genus Petrolisthes; species Petrolisthes cinctipes. Next base: position 2,958 of record JAWQEG010007826.1, read on the forward strand.
ATTATACTATGTTTGTATGTCTGTCAAGTGAGTATATTATACTATGTTTGTATGTCTGTCAAAGTGAGTATATTATACTATGTTTGTATGTCTGTCAAGTGAGTATATTATACTATGTTTGTATGTCTGTCAAGTGAGTATATTATACTATGTTTGTATGTCTGTCAAGTGAGTATATTATACTATGTTTGTATGTCTGTCAAGTGAGTATATTATACTATGTTTGTATGTCTGTCAAGTGAGTATATTATACTATGTTTGTATGTCTGTCAAGTGAGTATATTATACTATGTTTGTATGTCTGTCAAGTGAGTATATTATACTATGTTTGTATGTCTGTCAAGTGAGTATATTATACTATGTTTGTATGTCTGTCAAGTGAGTATATTATACTATGTTTGTATGTCTGTCAAGTGAGTATATTATACTATGTTTGTATGTCTGTCAAGTGAGTATATTATACTATGTTTGTATGTCTGCCAAGTGAGTATATATATATATATATATATAACACTATTACCGCACCCCCTAACCCCCCCTCCAAACCTGTCCCCCTACTCCCGCACCCCCTAAACCCCCCCCAAGCCTGTCCCCCCTACTCCCTCACCCCCCTACAGCCTGTCCCCCTACTCCCGCACTCTTCCACCCATTATATATATTATATTGTTACTTATTGTTTCTTGAGTTAGTCAGGAGACATGGGCTTTCTCTTACCACTCTCATTTGTGTTCACAGAAAGCCAACCCACCCTCTAAGAACACTTGCTATAGTTATTGTTAATTGTACCATTACTATTTGGTGTGTTACAACACTTATGTTAAGTGTTCAAGTGCTTGGGAGGTTGTGCTGGTTGAAGGTTGTGCTGGTTGAACATGGAGTAATACAGTTATGTTCTGTTCAAGTGCTTGGAAGGTTGTGCTGGTTGAACATGGAGTAATACAGTTATGTTCTGTTCAAGTGCTTGGAAGGTTGTGCTGGTTGAACATGGAGTAATACAGTTATGTCTGTTCAAGTGCTTGGAAGGTTGTGCTGGTTCAACATGGAGTAATACAGTTATGTTCTGTTCAAGTGCTTGGAAGGTTGTGCTGGTTGAACATGGAGTAATACAGTTATGTTCTGTTCAAGTGCTTGGAAGGTTGTGCTGGTTGAACATGGAGTAATACAGTTATGTTCTGTTCAAGTGCTTGGAAGGTTGTGCTGGTTCAACATGGAGTAATACAGTTATGTTCTGTTCAAGTGCTTGGAAGGTTGTGCTGGTTAACATGGAGTAATACAGTTATGTTCTGTTCAAGTGCTTGGAAGGTTGTGCTGGTTGAACATGGAGTAATACAGTTATGTTCTGTTCAAGTGCTTGGAAGGTTGTGCTGGTTCAACATGGAGTAATACAGTTATGTTCTGTTCAAGTGCTTGAAGGTTGTGCTGGTTGAACATGGAGTAATACAGTTATGTTCTGTTCAAGTGCTTGGAAGGTTGTGCTGGTTGAACATGGAGTAATACAGTTATGTTCTGTTCAAGTGCTTGGAAGGTTGTGCTGGTTGAACATGGAGTAATACAGTTATGTTCTTTTCAAGTGCTTGGAAGGTTGTGCTGGTTCAACATGGAGTAATACAGTTGTGTTCTTTTTTTTGTCAAGTTTTTCCTCAAACCTTGGTATGATTAATTAAAGACCCTGTGATGGTTTTTGAGACTTGTTTGGTGTCTTGTGATTCCTCCTGACTATGCCACCAAACATGCTCCTATATTGGTGATGTTTGGTGAGACTTGGAGGCTTCTGATTCCTCCTGACTATGCCACCAGACAAGCTGCTTCTATATTGGTGATGTTTGGTGAGACTTGGAGGCTTGTGATTCCTCCTGACTATGCCACCAGACAAGCTGCTTCTATATTGGTGATGTTTGGTGAGACTTGGAGGCTTCTGATTCCTCCTGACTATGCCACCAAACAACCTCCTTCCTTCCACATAGATAGTGTTTCATGATAATATTTGAAGGACTCATTTACCTCCAATTTTCTGACTACATCACAGGGTCCCTTAAGGGGGTGCGGGAGTAGGGGATAGGCTTGGGGGGGGGGCACAGAATATGGGGACAGGCTTGGGGTGGGTAGAAAGCCTGTCCCCTATTCCCGCACCCTCCTAACCCCCCCCCCAAGCCTGTCCCCTACTCCCGCACCCCCCAAAAACACCCACACACCCCTAAACCCCAAAGCCTGTCCCCCTATTCCGCACCACTTGGATAAAATATTGAGGGGGTCCTTGGACAGTGGACTACCAACACCTTCCTTACCTTTACAGCCACACTGACACCTAGTTAGTCCACAGAATATTTTCAAGTAACACACTTTCTGTCTGATGCATAATGATTGTCTGGTAGCAAAAAGTGTCTGTTAAATCTGAAATCCTTTAAATGGGGGTCCATTAAATCAAGGGTCGAGTGTATTAGGAAAATACCATATATTTCAAGGGTCGAGTGTATTAGGAAAATACCATATATTTCAAGTGAACAGTGTTTTTTTCTGACACCTAGCAAATGATAGCTAGGGCTAGGAAAAGGAAAGTCATACAGAGTATATACATAATGATATATGATATTGGAGCCATGAGAGGTACACAAGTGATGTGAATTAATACAATAGCCTGGGGATGTTCTTTTGTTATGTGTTGTACTCTGTGTTAGGAGGGAACAATACAGTTGTGGTCAATAATAATCATCCACATATGGGTATCTCAAACAATTTACTGCCTTTTTTTGTGATTTATATCATACAATAGTTTTATCTTGATTAATAAGTGGGTATTAGTACAGAAGTGGACCTGAATTCAGCAGTGTTGCCAGATCCGGCTGGGTCCTAGTATTTTACCCCTGTCATTTATTGTACTTTATCACGATTATTTCCCGGTAGTTTGCCCAGGTTAGGTCCCGGTAGTCTGATGCGGTCTAGGTTAGGTTAGGTCAGGTCAGGTAAGGTCAGGCTAATTTCAAAATGCCCCATTTGAATATGCCCTATCTTGGAAACGGGGCATTTGAGGAAGAAAAACCATAGAAGAAGTGTCTTAGAATGGTCCAAAATAGTGGGTAATGACAGTAAAATATCTATTATACAGTAAGGTCCACTTCTGTACCTTTACCAATAAGTGGTATCGATCTGTTCATAATTATCTGGCCCGTGTACTGTATACTCTAATAAATTAAATATGGCACGCTGGGGTAAATGAGTTTGACAAGTTGACAACCATGCGAATATATCCTATCTGGCAACACTATGCACTAATCAACAAGAGACAGTGATGCCAAGTATGGGGAATTATTCTTAGGCATAGAGAATTAGAGGTAACAATGGGGAAATTATATAAGATTGTTGAAGAGTAAACGGAATTTTTGAGGTAAAAAAGGGAAATTCTGTTTAAGTTGGGAAAATTTCATCAAGCAGACCTGGCAACACTGCGCACTACACAACAACAAACATATCTGGTAACACTGACGAGACCAAAACAAATATGATGGCGCAAGACTCACTCCATATTTATCGCGGGTAAATATTGACATTATTTAATTAATTATTTATTCCCTGACTATTCAAGGTGTTAATAAGTATATAAAGGACCCCTGTGGTGTAAATAAATAACGATAAGTGGATAAATAAGGCGATAATTGATTAAATAAGACGATAAAAAATGAACCCGTGAGTGGAAAAATTTATCACTGAAAAATAAATATTGACCATTTCATTATTTATTTATTCCCTGACTATTTCAAGGTGTTTATGAGTTAATAAAGGACCCCTGTGGTGTAGATAAATAACGATAAGTGGATAAATAAGGCGATAATTGATGAAATAAGACGATAAAAAATGATCCGGTGAGAGGAAAAATTTATCATTATTTTGTTATTACTGCCTTTATTTTATTTATTATTTATTCCCTGACTATTTCAAGGTGTTTATGAGTTAATAAAGGACCCCCGTGGTGTAAATAAATAACGATAAATGGATCAATAAGACGATAAATTATACAGCTGGTGGGACCCGAGTGTTAAAAATATTGGTATTTATTGAAAGAATTACCGTTTTGCAGCAGTGTTGCCAGATCCGGTTGGGTCCCAGTATTTTGCCCCAGTCATTTATTGTACTTTATCACGATGATTTCCCGGTAGTTTGCCCAGGTTAGGTCCCGGTAGTCTGATGTGGTCTAGGTTAGGTCAGGTCAGGTAAGGTCAGGCTAATTTCAAAATGCCCCATTTGAATATGCCCTATCTTGGAAATGGGGCATTTGCGGAGAAAATGCCATAGAAGAAAATAGGGTAAATATTGAATGAATTACCGTTATTGCATACGTTTTTTCTACCTTCATTACCCACTTATTTAGACCATTCTAAGACTATTTTCTTCTGTGGCATTTCCTCTGCAAATGCCCCATTTCCAAGATAGGGCATATTCAAATGGGGCATTTTGAAATTAGCCTGACCTTACCTGACCTGACCTAACCTAACCTAGACCGCATCAGACTACCGGGACCTAACCTTGGCAAACTACCGGGACCTAAATTGGGCAAACTACCGGGAAATAATCGTGATAAAGTACAATAAATGACAGGGGTAAAATACTGGGACCCAGCCGGATCTGGCAACACTGCTGCAAAACGGTAATTCTTTCAATAAATACCGAAAATAGTCTTAGAATGGTCTAAATAAGTGGGTGATGAAGGTAGAAAAAACGTATGCAATAACGGTAATTCATTCAATATTTACCAAAATATTTTATTAAATTTATTTATTTATTTATTTAGTAGAATGAGGGCAGACTGATTTCCAAATTAAGATTGTATAAGAAATACCATAGATGAAAAGTGTGTTAGAATGTTCCAAAATAGTGGGTAATGATACTAAAATAGGTATACAATATATATAGTGAATTAAATAATTTGGTAAATATTGAATGAATTACCATTATTGGGTACGGTTTTTCTACCTTCAATACCCACTTATTTAAACCATTCTAAGACTATTTTCTTCTATGGCATTTCCTCCGCAAATGCCCCATTTCCAAGATAGGGCATATTCAAATGGGGCATTTTGAAATTAGCCTGACCTTACCTGACCTAACCTGACCTGACCTAACCTAACCTAGACAACAGCAGACTACCGGGACCTAACCTGGCCAAACTACCGGGAAATAACCGGGGCAAAATACTGGGACCTAGCCGGATCTGGCAACACTGCTACAAAACGGTAATTCTTTCAATAAATACCAAAATATTTTATTAATTAATTTATTTATTTATTTATTTATTTAGTAGAGTGAGGGCAGACTGATTTCCAAATTAAGATTGTATAAGAAACACCATAGATGAAAAGTGTGTTAGAATAGTCCAAAAAAAAAATTACCGAAATAATTCTATACTAATACCATAAGTTGTAGTTATTAATAAAAATCTAATTAAGGGTTTATAAGTTAAATAATAATAATAATAATAATAAAATAATTACAATAATACCAATAATAATAATAAAATAATAATAACAATAATAATAATAAAATAATTATAATACCAATAATAATAACAATAATACCAATAATAATAATACCAATAATAATAATAATACCAATAATAATAATAATACCAATAATAATGATAATAACAACAATAATCATAATAATTTCTTTTCAGTTGTCGACGCTCGTCAACGGTATTCAGAGTCGGTCGGTTCACGGCATCGCACCGCTCACCTCGGCCGTTGTAAGTCTATTAGGGTCGCGTTAGGAATTTTTTTAAAGAATATAAGGAGGTCAATATTTTAACACATTCTCAAAATTTTATAAGAATTTGGAGGTCAATATTTTTAAACATTCTCAAAATTTTATAAGAATTTGAAGGTCAATACTTTATTTAATATATAATAATTATAATAAAAAGGCATTCTAACCAGAATTATAAACAGAATTATAAACACTGCCTCACCTACCCCTCCCTTTCTCTCTCTCTCTCTCTCTCTCTCTCTCTCTCTCTCTCTCTCTCTCTCTCTCTCTCTCTCTCTCTCTCTCTCTCTCTCTCTCTCTCTCTCTCTCTCTCTCTCTCTCTCTCTCTCTCTCTCTCTTAAGAAGGCTAATATTTGTGCAATTATTTTGTTTTATTGATAATTAAATATATAAATATTCGAGTATAAAAATATGTTAGGTGGATTCATGTATAATCTTCTTATTTATTTTATTGTCAAGAATGTAACACTCCATTTTTACATTAGTCACTCTTTATATTAAAAGCGCCATTTTCTCTTCTATCTATCTATCTATAGCTCCGACGCCTCGTTCCCTCCGGGAACTCCCCTCAAGGGGGTGGCCACGGCAGAAGTGTCTCCTGTTCTCCCTGTTCCAACACTCCCTCCTTACTTGTTCAAGCCCTCCTCTGCCCCTCATGTTTCTCTCCTTTACATACTCTTCCACTCTGTTCTGCCATCTAACCGGTGGTCTGCCTCTCACACCAGGTCCTACAACTTCACTTCCATACACCTTCTTTACAAATTCCTCGCCTTGCATTCTCTCCACATGTCCATACCATCTCAATGTATTACGTTTCACTCTCTCAACCACTCCACACTCAATACCAATTGCCTTCTCACTCATACCACATCTCTCATATACACTCTCATTACTTTCTCCATCCCATCTAGTAAGTCCACATGCTCCTCTCAAGTAACTCATTTCCACAGCACCTATTCTAGACTGATGCGCCCTATTCCATGTCCATGTCTCCGACGCATGTGTCAGTGTTGGCAGGATTATACTATTTCGTAGTCCCCTTTTCACTTCCATACTCACACTTCTACCCTTCATAATCCTCCCCAGTGATCCTATGACCTGTCTACCCTTCACTGCTCTCTCCCTAATTTCTCCTTCCATACTTCCATGTTTACACATAACTGTACCCATGTACTTAAACTCCTTCACTTCCTCCATCCTCTCACCCCTCAGAGTTATCTCACATTTCGTCCCAGTTGGTACAGCCACTCTGTAAGGTGTAGCAAAGTCAATCACTTCAGTTTCTGCTCTTTCAAATACCATCACTTTACTTTTACCCACATTCACCTTCAATTTCCTTCGTTTACACACAGACTGAAATTCGTCCACCACTCTCTGTAAATTCCTTTCACTCTCAGCCATCAGCACAGTGTCATCCGCAAACAAACTTGCCACCAGGGACCAATTTGCTTCATTCAACCTCAACTTCACCCCCAGACCATTCACTTTGGCTTTCACCTCTCTCATACAACCATCCATATATATATTGAACAGCCATGGTGACATAACACACCCCTGTCTCAGCCCTACACTAATATTAAAACTCTCACTTAGATCACCCTCTACCCGTACACATGCTTTTGCATCTGCATAAAAAGCCTCAATGCCTTTCAGTAAAGGCCCCCCAACTCCATAAATTCTCAACACCTCTGTCATAGCTTTCCTATCAACTCTATCATATGCCTTCTCCAAGTCCATGAAGGCAGCATACAACTTCTTACCCTTCCCAATATACTTCTCCACTATTGATTTTAATGCAAATATTTGGTCCACACATCCTCTACCCTTTCTGAACCCTCCCTGCTCCTCACTAACTTTATTCCCTGTTACTTCCATCAGTCTCTCAGTCAGAACCTTCCCGTAAACCTTCCCCGGTACACTAAGAAGGCTTATTCCCCTATAGCTACCACACTCATCCTTACTTCCCTTCCCCTTATACAAAGGTACAATTATGGCTCTCCTCCAATCCTCTGGCACCTCTCCCTGCCTCCAGGCCAATGTACATATAAGCAACATCCACTCCACCACTACCTCCCCCCCACACTTTAACATTTCAGCAGTTATCCCATCCACCCCCGGTGCCTTTCCCATCTTCAACTTTCCTATTGCTTTCCTAACCTCTTCCCTTCCTAAATCTCCCTGTACACCCTGTCGTCTACCACCTGCCTCCATCCCCATGCATGTCACCACCGCCTCCCCTCCCGTCCCCCCATTCATCAGACCATCAAAATGCCTCTTCCACACTTCTTTCACTTCCTCACTTCTACTCACAGTAACTCCATCCTCTCTCTTCATTCTCACACTACCAGACTTTCCTTCTCCTTTTTCTCTTTTAACCTCCTTCCAGAATAATTTCTTGTTCTCTTTAAACTTTTCACTCAGCTTCATACCAAACTCCTCATCCACTCTCCTTTTACTCTCACTCACCATCATTTTCACTTGTCTCTTACACACATTATATTCTCTTTTCCATCTCTCTCTCACTTCTTCCGGCACATTCCTCTGTAGTGTTCTCCGATATGCCTTCCTCTTATCCTCTACAGCATCTTTCACTTCTTCTGTCCACCAAGCACTCCCTTTCTTGCCCCTCTTCTGTGACTTATATCCTACTACCTCTGCTGCTGTCCTTAATACTCTCATCTTAAACATTTCATACACCGCATTCACTCCCACTCCCTCACCTATCCCCATCCTTACATCCCCCAGCACCTCACCCACCCTCCTCTTATATTCCTCCCTATACTCTTCTACATCTAATTTCCCACTAGCCACCACCCTCTTATTCCTCACCCCTTCATCCCTCCTACTATACTCCCACTTAACCCTAACCTTCATCCTCACCAACACCGCAAAATGGTCGGAGCAATGGACCATTCCTCTCACTACTTTTGCGTCATACACATCCTTCCTCAACCTTTCATCCACTGCCACATAATCAATCAAACTCTTCTGCTCTCCTCTCTCATCCCTTCTCTTCCATGTATACCTGTGGATCATCTTGTGCTGAAAGAAGGTGTTCGCCAAGAACAACCCCCTCTCAGCACAGACATCCACCAGATATTCACCATTCTCATTTGTTCCTTCTACACCCCATTTACCCACAATATTCCCCACTTCCTCACCTCCCACCTTTCCATTCATGTCTCCCATCATCACTATTCTCCTTCCATTATCAATTCCTCTCAGACATGCATTCAGCTCTTCCCAAAACACTCTCATCTTCTCTCTCCCTGTCTTACTCTTTTCATTCACTGGTGCATAAGCACACACCCAAGCATACTTCACCAAGCCAATCTTTCCAGTCATCCATACAATCCTCGATCCATTCCACCCATGTCCATCCACTCCCTTCCACACCCACGGAGACACCAACAGCGCACACCCTTCCTTCCCTCTTCCTTTACTCTTTTCATTCATGCCCGTCCATACTACTCCTCCCTCCATTCCCTCCCACAGTCCACTCTCCCTTCCTTCCTGACACTCAACCACTCCACATCCTTTCACGTGTGTCTCCGTCACTCCCATCACATCCACTCTTCCTTTCTTAAAACATTCTACAATCTCTCGCCTCTTGGTCCCATCCGTCATTCCATTCACATTCATAGCTACCACTCTCATACAATCCCTCTTCCCTACTCCCTCTACAGGGCAACCCGGAGACCCTCCCCCGCCAGTAGCCATATCTGTCCACTCCCCCATTGGGGGGCCACTGATGGCTGGCAAGGCCAATGCAGTGCTCATTCCCGGAGGGACACGGGCCGTCGGCATTGTCAAAAGCTAAAAACAAGGTCATAAATTTAAAAGAAATTATCACAAAATATAAAAACATGCAGTCATAGAAATTAAAATCTTAAAAACACTAAAATACAATAAAAATACAATAAAAACCTTAAAACCTATATGTGGGGGAAGCTAGGTCTCACCCCCACACCGCCTTCCCCTTTGGCTCCACCTCCTGAATGGATAAAAACTAGATAAAAAAAGGAGGTGTACCCCCGAGGTCACCGCTTGGAGGCGGGGTAAGGCTTACCTACCCTTCCTGGGGAGGGGTAGGTCACCGAGGTTCTTGCTTTTCCCAATACTGATAGCAGTTAAGCACAGTAGCAATCCTCGACCTCATTGGTTACGATATTGCCACTGCGCAAAGCAGTGTTATATTATATGTTATATTATATCATTAACAATTATATATATTTATTAGTGAGGATTTATTGTATTAATAATTGTCTTCAGATAACATGTATCAGTATAATACTAATTTGTATAATTCATCATACCATTGTTGTTGTATATTACCCATAGTATTGAGTTAACATGTAACAGTGTATTTATAACCTCACTCCCTCCAAGGGGGTGGCCACGGCAGAAGTGTCTCCAGTTGTCCCTGTTCCAACACTCCCTCCTTACTTGGTCCATCCCTACTGTCCCTCATGTTACTCTCCTTTACATACTCTGTATACAATACATTAATAATTTATATATGGAGTCCAGCATTATACTGGTACCTTACCATCATTAATACCATCAATGTTCTTCTTGTATATTACCCATAGTAGTAGGGGAGGTGGCCGAGTGGTTAGTGTTCTTGACTCATATCCTAGAGGTCGGGAGATCGATCCTCTCAGGTGAGGGCCTGAGAATATTTACTCTTCCGATTTGAGTTTGAGGCACTAACTATAAGGCCACCAAACGTCGTAAAACACCCTCACTGGTACCATAACACCCTCGCTGGTACCATAACACCCTCGCTGGTACCATAACACCCTCACTGGTACCATAACAGCTGCAGTATTTGGGAATAACCCTCACTTCCCTCCCTCTGTGGCTGGGTACCAGTTCGGAAGTCGTGACGTGTGTGTATGAGCAGCAGTTGACCTGGGCCACGGTAACGGGCTTGATTAAGTCTATGTCCAGTGTCGGAACATAGATAAAAAAAAAAAAAAAAAAAAAAAAAAAATAGTATTGAGTTAACATGTAGCAGTGCAGTACTAATTTGTATATGTTTTTTCAGGATGTATGTATGGTGACACAAGACATTGGATTTTCACAGCTTTATCGGTTTTGAATAGAGGATGACACCCATTACCTTCACAACAATACCAACTATAATACCTTACCTTACCTTACCTAACCTTACCTTACCTAACCTTACCTTACCTTACCTAACCTTACCTTACCTTACCTTACCTTACCTTACCTTACCTTACCTTACCTTACCTTACCTTATCTTATCTTATCTTATCTTATCTTATCTTATCTTATCTTATCTTATCTTATCTTATCTTATCTTATCTTATCTTACCTTACCTTATCTTACCTAACCTTCACAACAGTACCAACTATATACCTCACAATACAATAATGGTAAGTGTGTGAAGTGAAGGGAGAGTTTACCCTGTAGTGAAATGGTAGGGATAAACCAGTTTTTGTTATGAGGCCTTACTATGGATGTAAACATAACTGTACCCCTTGTAGTGCTACAAGGAGATGTGGTTGTGTGGTGGCGGGGGCTGCTCCCTCCTAAAACCTAAAACAGGGATTGGGGGGTTGAGATGTAGAGTGTATGTGTATGTGGGGGGGGGGGTTCTATGTTTGGGGCATTTTGTTTGGGAGGGTGTGTGACGTGACGAGGCTACCTCCAGTCAGGAGAGGAAGGCCTCGTATATGTGTGTGTGTGTGTTTTCATCTTGGCAACAACAGTCAAACAGTGTGTGTGTTTTCAGTACAAGAATATTATTATAGTACTGGTGTGTATGTGTGTGTGTGTTCAAAGGATAGTGATAAATGTATTCTCATCTTATATAGAAAGAGTAAGTAAGTAAATAAATAAGTTAGTAAATAAATAAGTAAGTAAGTAAATAAGTAAGTAAATAAATAAGTAAGTAAATGTTTATTGGTTATTTCATACCAAGGTATATTAATATTAAATCTATCTTCAAGACAGGAAAATATGAGTAATGGTAGATGGTTTTTACTCTCATCATTTTCACTCAATAAATTCTGCTGGCATTAAATATTGCAAGATATCAATTTTGGCCCCAACTTTATTCCATATCAATGATCTTGTGTCTATGTACAGTCACGGACAATAATAATCATCCACCTATAGGTAACTCAAACAAATTGCTATCTAAAGTTTTCATGTTTTGTTATTATGTATTTGTTGTTGTTGTTGTTTTGACTAGTCAGTAATTACTGCTTTTAGTGAAATAGAAGATGGTAATTAATCTATTTATTAGAAACAGATAGATAGATAGTGAGTTAGATAGAGATAGTGAGAGAGAGAGAAAGAAAGAGAGGGAGGAAGAAAGAAAACATTTGTGATAATTGCTACCGAATATTTTCATGTTTTGTTATTATGTATGTGTTGTTTTGACTAGTCAGTAATTATTGGTTGTAGTGAAATAGAAGATGATAATTAACCTATTTATTAGAACCAGAGGGAAGCTGTCAAACATTTACATGTCACCCCAATGTGGATGAATATTATTGTCTGTGACTGTACAACACAATATGTGTTAGGGGGGTGCGGAAGTAGGGGGACAGGCTTTAGGGGGGTGTGGGAGTGGGGGGACAGGCTTGGGGGGGGGTTAAGGGGATGCGGGAATAGGGGACAGGCTTTATACCCACCCGAACCCTGTCCCCCTACCCCCGCATCCCCTTAGTGGTGTTGACAACATAGCCAGCAGTGTGTCAATGGGATAGCTGTCCCCCTAACCCCCCCCCCCCTCCCCCCAAACCTGTCCCCTACTCCTGCACCCCCCTAACACATATTGGTACCACACTATCATCAACACCATCAATATTCTTCACTTTACAGTTAAGTTTACACAGACAGTCTCTTTGTAATTGTAATAGACAAGTTTAACATTTTTTCATTACTTTAATATCTGGGGGTTGAGATGTAGTACGTGTGTGTGTATGTATGTATATTATTATGTGTTTGGGAGGGTGTGTGACGTGACGAGGCTACCTCCAGTGTGGAGATGAAGGCCTCGTATATGTATGTATGTACAGTCGTGGTCAATAATAATCATCCACATATGGGAATCTCAAACAATTTACTGTCTAATGTTTTCACGTTCACATATATGATTTTATTATTTTAAATAGTGTGTGTGTGTGTGTTATTGTTTTAAGTAGTGTGTAACTGCTTGTATTAAATTAAAAGATGGTAGTTAACCTATTTATTGGAAAGTTTATCATCTAAGGAACAGAGGGAAGCTGTCAAACTCTTACCTGTGTTACCCCTATATGGATCATTATATTTGACACCAACTGTATGTATGTTTTTTACCAATATATTTTGTTTTGGGTAACATTTCAATAATATTATCTGGGATGCCTGTATATATATAGGGTCCATTCCACAGTGGTTGGTATTGGTTTGTAAGCACGCAAACGAAAGAATGTTAGCCGTGTAAATGACTTCTGGGTGAATTATTTAATGAATTTTGTGATTAAACTATACAGTGATTATTATTATTATTATTATTATTATTATTATTATTATTATTATTGTTATTATTATTACTATTATTATTATTACTGGTATTATTATTTTTATTATTATTATTATTATTAAATGACTTGTGGGTGAATTATTTAATGAATTTGGTGAGTAAACTATACAGTGATTATTATTATCTAACTGTTGGATAGATTTTGTGAATACGGATACTCACCTTTTGGAAAATAATGAAGCCTTACAAGTGTGGTTGGTTGGTTGGGAAGCTTACAAACCAATACCACTGTGGAATCAACCCATGTACAGTTGGCCACAGAAATTCTTACACAGGTTATATGGAAAGAGAAGTTATTAATTGATTATTGTGAATGTACTGTAATGAATAGTTTACCAAGTGACTCTTATCATTACAAAACAACAAACCTAATAATAATAATAATAATAATCACTGTATAGTTTACTCACCAAATTCATTAAATAATTCACCCACAAGTCATTTAATAATAATCACTGTATAGTTTACTCACCAAATTCATTAAATAATTCACCCACAAGTCATTTAATAATAATAATAATAATAATAATAATAATCACTGTATAGTTTACTCACCAAATTCATTAAATAATTCACCCACAAGTCATTTAATAATAATAATAATAATAATAATAATAATCATCACTGTATAGTTTACTCACCAAATTCATTAAATAATTCACCCACAAGTCATTTAATAATAATAATAATAATGTTGTATTGCAGTTACATATATAATCTTAACCTTTTATCTTTCTCTATGCATCTTCTTTCACACTTTCTATGTAAGGTTAGACAGCTGTTTCTCTCTATTTCACACACACACACACACACTGTCTGTCTGTCTGTCTCCTTTCCTCTGCCTTCTTTGATATTATTATTATTATCAATATTATTATTATTATTATTTTTATTATTATTATTATTATTATTATTATTATTATTTTTATTTTTATTATTAATATTATTAATATTATAAGTTGGCTTCATATCCACCTGTGTATGTATTAGGTTTTGTAAAAATTATAAATTGTATAATTATTAGATTTAGTAAGAATTATAAACTAATTTGGTTATATATTTGTTACAGAGTTTTGGAATTAACTGGAATTAACTGGAGTTTTGGAATTAACTGGAATTGTACAAGTATGAGACCTCCTTCCATCTATAACAACAACAACAACAACAACAACACATTATTATAGATTACTGTAAGTATTTGTATTCATGGTATATACAGTACTATGGTTCTGTTGTCTTTATATGGAGACATTGTATGTACACTCGCGGTCAGAAATTGTGCCCTGATCCCTTGGCACGATGAATAGCAACTAGCCAAGCTTTGATGATTCCAACAAATGTGTGTTGTAGGGATACGCACAGTTGTTCGAACCTTATAAAAAAAAATTTTATATAAAAAAAAATTTTATATAAAAAAAATTTTATATAAAAAAAAATTTATATAAAAAAAAATTTTATATAAAAAAAATTTTATATAAAAAAAAATTTTATATAAAAAAATTTTATATAAAAAAAAATTTTATATAAAAAAAAATTTTATATAAAAAAAAATTTATATAAAAAAAATTTTATATAAAAAAAAAATTTATATAAAAAAAAATTTATAAAAAAAATTTTTATATAAAAAAAAATTTTATATAAAAAAATTTATATAAAAAAAAATTTTATATAAAAAAAATTTATATAAAAAAAATTTTATATAAAAAAAAAATTATATAAAAAAAAATTTTATATAAAAAAAAATTTTATATAAAAAAAATTTTATATAAAAGAAATTTTTATATAAAAAAAATTTTTATATAAAAAATTTTTTATATAAAAAAAAATTTTATATAAAAAAAAATTTTATATAAAAAAAAAATTTATATAAAAAAAATTTTTATATAAAAAAAAATTTTATATAAAAAAAAATTTTATATAAAAAAAATTTTATATAAAAAAAAATTTTATATAAAAAAAAAATTTATAAAAAAAAATTTTATATAAAAAAAAATATATAAAAAAAAATTTATATAAAAAAAAATTTTATATAAAAAAAATTTTATATAAAAATTTTTTTTATATAAAAAAAAAATTTATATAAAAAAAAATTTTATATAAAAAAAATTTTAAATAAAAAAAAATTTTATATAAAAAAAAAAATTATATAAAAAAAATTATATAAAAAAAATTTTTATATAAAAAAAAAATTATATAAAAAAAGATTTTATATAAAAGAAATTTTTATATAAAAGAAATTTTTATATAAAAAAAAATTTTATATAAAAAAAAATTTATATAAAAAAAATTTTATATAAAAAAAAAATTATATAAAAAAAAATTTTATATAAAAAAAAATTTTATATAAAAAAAATTTTATATAAAAGAAATTTTTATATAAAAAAAAATTTTATATAAAAAAAATTTTTATATAAAAAAAAATTTTATATAAAAATTTTTTTATATAAAAAAAAATTTTATATAAAAAAAAAATTTATATAAAAAAAAGTTTTATATAAAAAAAAATTTTATATAAAAAAAAATTTTATATAAAAAATTTTTTTTATAAAAAACAATTTTATATAAAAAAAAATATATAAAAAAAATTTTATATAAAAAAAAATTTTATATAAAAAAAATTTTATATAAAAAAAAATTTTATATAAAAAAAGTTTTTATATAAAAAAAAATTTTATATAAAAAATTTTTTTATATAAAAAAAATTTTTATATAAAAAAAAATTTTATATAAAAAAAAAAATTTATATAAAAAAAATTTTTATATAAAAAAAAATTTATAAAAAAATTTATATACAAAAATTTTTATATAAAAAAAAATTTTATATAAAAAAAAATTTTATATAAAAAAAAATTTTATATAAAAAAAAATTTATATAAAAAAAAATTTTATATAAAAAAAAATTTTATATAAAAAAAAATTTTATATAAAAAAATTTTTTATATAAAAAAAAATTTTATATAAAAAAAAATTTTATATAAAAAAATTTTTTATATAAAAAAAATTTTTATATAAAAAAAGTTTTTATATAAAAAAAGTTTTTATATAAAAAAAGTTTTTATATAAAAAAAAATTTTATATAAAAAAAATTCTTATATAAAAAAAGTTTTATATAAAAAAAGTTTTTATATAAAAAAAAATTTTATATAAAAAAAATTTATATAAAAAAATTTTTTTATATAAAAAAAAATTTTATATAAAAAAATTTTTTATAATTTTTTTTTTATATAACATTTCTTTTTATATATGTTACAAACCCAGTATATCCAGAGGTCGCCAAATTAATTAAAATGCAAAGTCGTAAAAACATTTATTTTAACATTAAACACATTTATCCCAAGAACATCAAAACACCAGGAATTCATATATCCCAAACCATTCAACAACTCAGTAGATTGCCCAATAATAATAATAATAATACCACACTCAAGTTAAAGAGAATACAAAACTCTTACAATAACTTGACACCACGTAACTCTACACTAACAATAACAATAATAACTAATTATAATCCCGAGTTCTCGTAATACACTAGTAATACACCAGTAATACACCAAACTTAATAATAATAATACTTAACTGAATTAATGCCAGTCTGATACAATTAGTCCACTTACATAAGGGGGAGAAATGGGCCTCACACAGAACACTTCAATTTGAGAAATGCTGGAAGAATGACACTGAGGAATTTTTTTATTTTTTTTTTTTTTTTTTTTTTTTCCTGGCCTATCGACCTTGGTGTTGGTCATTAAGGCCTTTTATTTTATTTTTTTATTTTTTTATTTTTTATTTTATTTATTTATTATTAATTTAATTTTAACTTTCTGCATATTATTTTATGCATTTATTATTATTATTATTATTATTATTATTATTATTATAATTATTATTATTATTACATTCAAACTTAAAATTAAACTTATATAGACACTGAGCACCGGCTTTTCTCGCTATATATACTCTTTGAGAAACCTAAGTCAGAACCACAACACTCCAGGATTGGCTATCTTGTAAACTTGTAATGATCCTTGATTGGTACAGACGGCCCAATATGTTAAAGAGGGAATCTGGAGCTTCATAACACACTGTACACTCAAAAACCAACCAGGGCCGGTATTCACAAAGCATTTTAGAGTTTGGACTTGTTCGTATGTTTCAATTCTGACCTCACCATAGTGTTTCAGGTTCATTTCGAAGCAGTGAATGGTTTTGCTATTCTATTTGTGTGAGCTTTTATTAAGATTTCGAAGCAGTGCCGGGTCCTAGTCCTTGCCATGAATAAATGCTTACCAACAAAATTTTAAGTTAAGAGTGAACTTTGTTTTTGTGAATACGGCTCCAGGTCTTGGTCTCTCCTCGCATCCTTTTCGGGGTCGAACCAGGCAACGACCAGTTGTGGTGTGATGTAGGTCTTCCAGTCCAGTAACATATATATATATAAAAAAAATATATATATATAAAAAAAATTATTTATATAATAAATTGTTTTTATATAAACAAAATTTTTGTCCTGATCCCTTGGCACGATGAATTGCAACCAGCCAAGCTTTGATGATTTGAACAAATGTGTGTTGTAGGCAGACGCACAGTTGTTGTTCAAAGCTAGGCTGTTTGCGATTCATCTTGCCAGGGGATCGGGACACAATTTCTGACCGCGAGTGTACCATGGATGTGTGTGTGTGTGTGTGTTTAGAGGCTTCTGATTCCTCCTGACTATGCCATGAAACAAGCTCCTTCCATATATGTGTGTGTGTTAGAGAGAGAGAGAATGTGTGTGTGTGTTAGAGAGAGAGAGAATGTGTGTGTGTGTTAGAGAGAGAGAGAATGTGTGTGTGTGTGTGTTAGAGAGAGAGACAATGTGTGTGTGTGTGTGTTAGAGAGAGAGACAATGTGTGTGTGTGTGTGTGTGTGTGTTAGAGAGAGAATGAGTGTGTGTGTGTGTGTGTTTAGAGGCTTCTGATTCCTCCTACCCATGCCATGAAACAAGCTCCTTCCATATAGGTGTGTGAGAGAGAGAGAGAGAAAGAGTGTGTGTCAGAGGGAGAGACAATGTGTGTGTGTGTTTGGAGGCTTCTGATTCCTCCAAACTATTCCATAAAACAAACTCCTTCCATATAGAAGTGTTCTTACTCTTGCATTCTGTAAATAGAAATCAGAAAAAAAAACAATACCACACATAGTTATTCACGGTAAATTTACAGAAGTACTGAGTTCACTATATTGTATATTTTAGTATCATTACCCACTATTTTGGACCATTCTAACACACTTTTCATCTATGGTGTTTCTCTCAGAAATGCCCCGTTTTACAAATATAATTTGGAAATTAGTTTGACCTAACCTGACCTAACCTAGACTACAGCAGACTACCGGGACCTAACCTGGGCAAACTACCGGGATATAACCAGTATAAACTATCATAAAGTGACCGGGGTAAATTCCCGGGACCTAGCCGGATGTGGTAACACTGCTCAGCCCTAGCCAAGAACACAGTACTTGTGTAATAATACCCTCATAATAAATAATGAATGAAGAATACAAATTACATTATTATTGAAGAATACAAAACAAATAATAAATGAAGAATAACAAATTAAGAATAAATAAATGACTGCAAAATAAATAATAAATTAAGAATAAAAAATTATATATATTTTGCATTCTATTTAATTTGAGCTTGAACAATGAAGCAGGGTTGGGTTATCATCCAAAGATACTGTACAGGGATGGAGAGTGACCAACAATCTATTATGGTACCATATGTACAATTATATTATCCACTTTGACATTGTTTGGTTTGCTTGGTTAGTGAGTACAGTAGTTGCTTGTATCCAGTTTACATTGTTTGGTTTGCTTGGTTAGTGAGTACGGATAGTTGCTTGTATGATATGGTACGTATAAATTGTGTAATGTGCTCAAGTCCACAAGGAAGGAAAGAAACACGGAGTCCCAAGCTCTTTCGTGTATTCACATCTTGAGGGGAAATACAGATGTGAATACACGAAAGCACTTGGGACTCTGTGTTTGTTTCCTTCCTTGTGGACTTACACATATTCCTGGACCACGTGCCCAAAGTGATTTATTTGCAAATTGGGTAATATTAAAGCATTTGTCCATAATGTCTTTTTGACTCCAGGTTTTCAGGATGCAATGTTTAATAGTGTGTTTGTAACCAATCTGTTGTTTACATCTGTCACAAATGAGTGTTTTGGGAGATCTCCCCCCAACCAATCTCCAAAAACACTAATGATTTCGTTGCCTTATCATCTGTATACTATTCTGGATAGTGGACAGTAGAATATATGGTCATACTTTGAGTAAAGTGCACAAAGTGTATGCAAAAGGTACAACAAAAAATAATGTAATTTTGTAGCGTACTTTTACCATAATTCCATACCAGCCTTGATTCCATGTCCATGTTTTTCATTTCCATGCTCACACTATGACCTTTCATGATTCTTTCTCTTACATATTATGCCCTGAAATTGATCTACTCCCCTGTGTAGCTCTCTTTCACTCTCTGCTGGTAATACTGTGTCACCTGGAAATAAGCTTGTCACCAGAGACCTTTTTATTCCACTCAGCCTCATATTCTCTTTTCATACTGGTGTGTTTTGTATAGTACTGTACTAAGGGGGTGTGGTGGGTGTAGGGGATAGACTTGGGGGGGTGGGGGTTGTAGTAATTACTGGTATTGGTCTGTGTTTGTTCCTACCTGCCTTACAACCCCGGCTGAGAATTTTTAGGCGGATAACAACATTACCAGGTGGGTAAGTTGATCCTCGTTTAAGTTGGAACAGAACAGCACGGGAATAACAAAGTGTAACCATTGTGTTTGTAACAATCACTGTCTTTACTCTCCACTTGTAGAATAATTAGTCCCTCACTGTCCTCTTCATTCATGATGGTGAATGTGGTGCAGGTGGGATGAGAGGTCAATATGCTGACCTTGGCTGCCCCAGGGAGTGCCAAACCACACGTCTGTGTGTGTGTGTGTGTGTGTGTGTTTGGAGGCTTCTGATTCCTCCAAACTATGCCAACAAACCACCTCCTTCCATATAGGTGTGTGTGTGTGTGTTAGAGAGAGAGAGGGAGAGTGTGTGTGTGTTAGAGAGAGAGAGTGAGTGAGAATGTGTGTGTGTGTGTGTGTGTTAGAGAGAGAGAGGGAGAGACAATGTGTGTGTGTGTGTGTTAAAGAGAGAGAGGGAGAGACAATGTGTGTGTGTGTGTTTGGAGGGTTCTGATTCCTCCAAACTATTCCACGAAACAAGCTCCTTCCATATAGGTGTGTGTGTGTGTGTGTGTTAGAGAGAGAATGTGTGTGTGTGTGGAGGCTTCTGATTCCTCCTAACCATGCCATGAAACAAGCTCCATCCATATAGGTGTGTGTGTGTGTGTGTTAGAGAGGAGGGAGAGAGAATAGGTGTGTGTTTGGAGGCTTCTGATTCCTCCAAACTATGCCACCAAACCAACTCCTTCCATATACTGTAGGTGTGTGTGTTTCATGTTAATATTTAGAGGAATTATTTGCTCCAAGTTTACCACCCAACATTGTACTGTCTCTCTAAAGGGGGTGCGGGAATAGGGGGACAGGCTTGGGGGGTGCAGGAGTAGGGCACAGGCTTGGGGTGGTTTTGGGGGATGCGGGAGTAGGGGGACAGGCTGGGGGGGGGGGGGTTAGGGGGGTGCTGGAATAGAGGACAAGCCTTCTACCCACCCCAAGCCTGTCCCCCTATTCCCGCACCCCCAAACCCCCCCTCCCCCAAGCCTTGTCCCCTACTCCCGCACCCCCTTAGGCTGCGTTTACACCAAGCGAGTTAAGTCAAGGCGAGTCAAGGCGAGTCAAAATGAGTGATACGGGAGGTGCCATTTTTTCCTGAGTCACGGCAAGTTACCCCTATATGGATCATTATATTTGACACCAACTGTATGTATGTATGTACAGTCTAATTTATATAATAATATACAGTTTGTATGTATGTGTATGTAGGTTGGATTTAGAAATATGTTTATTACTAATTAATTTATCTACTTTACAGGTGTGTAGTGAAAAGAGAAGAAGAGAGGAGGAGGAGGAGAGGAGAGAAGGAGAACACAAGAGAAGAGAGAGAAGGAGAACACAAGAGAGAAAGTGAACACAATGATTACTGAGGTCCTGATATGTTTATGTATGTGTGTATGTGTGTGTATGTACGTGTGTCTGTGTGTGTGTGTACGTGTGTCTGTGTGTGTGTGTATGTGTGTGTGTGTGTGTGTGTGTGTATGTATGTGTGTTTATGTATGTGTGTGTATGTATGTGTGTTTATGTATGTGTGTGTGTGTGTATGTATGTGTGTTTGTGTATGTATGTGTGTGTGTATGTATGTGTGTTTATGTATGTGTGTGTGTGTGTATGTGTGTGTACATGTGTGTGTGTGTGTGTACGTGTGTCTGTGTGTGTGTGTATGTATGTGTGTGTGACATAATGATAGGTTTATATTCTCCTATATTAACCTTTTATCAAACCTTTCCTTTACACACTTTATCAACATGTTCTTTCTTCCTTCTTTATTTTCTTTCCTCTCTCCTCTCTTTATTCTGCCTTTTTTCTTATGCCTCTCTTTATTTTTCCTCTTTCTCCTCTCCTTTTATCCATCTTCTCTTATTTCCCCTCTGTCTCTTCCTCTCTCTTTATTCTTGCTTTCTCCTTTCCTCTCTCTTTATTTGTTCTACTATTTCCTTCTTCTATATCTTCTCTTTATCTCTTTATCTCCTTGCTTTCTTTTTTCCTTCATAGATATTTATTCTCTTATTTTCTCTTATTCCTCCTTCTATATTATTTACTTATTTCTTTTTCTCTCTTATTCCTTCTTTGTCTCTTATCTCTCTTATTCCTTCTGGTACCAGATGAACAAAAGGACCACATGAACAAAAATAAAAATAATAATAATAATAAAAACAATAATAATAATAATAAAAATAGAAATAATAATAATAATAATAATAATAAAAACAATAATAATAATAATAATAATGGGTGTTCTTTTGCTTGAAAAAATAGTTTGGAGGAATAATTTACTCCAGATTTACCAACACTACTTCCAACTTAAGGTGATATTATTTTGTTGGTGAATTGGAAGGTGTGTGATTATTATTATTATTATTATTATTATTATCGTTATTATTATTATTATTATTATTGAGTGCTACTGATTCCTCCAAACAGATCCCTTAATTATTAGTACCATTGAGAGTGTGTTTTCTGGTAGAGTTAGGAGGAATCAGTAGCACTCAATAATAATAATAATAATAATAATGATAATAATAATAATAATGATAATAATAATAATAATGATAGTAATAATAATAGTAATAATAATAATAATAGTAATAATAATAGTAATAATAATAATAATAGTAATAATAATAATGATGATAGTAATAGTAATAATAATAATAATAGTAATAATAATAATAATAGTAATAATAATAATAATAATAATAGTAATAATAATAATAATAGTAATAATAATAATCAGTAGCCTTCCAATTAACCAACAAGAGAATCTCTCTTGAAATGGTTTTCCTTCCTCCCTGCCTTTTTTGTATACAACACTTTACGTCAACTCAACCCCCTCAATTATTATTATGAGGTGGTGCAAAATCATACATGTGTTGTTCTTTATTACCAAGATTATTATTATTATTATTATTATTATGAGGTGTTGTTAAATCATACACGTGTTGTTCTTTATTACCAAGATATTTATTACGATGGAAGGAAAGTGTTGGTGGATATTTTACTGTGACTGTACTTAAGGGGGTGCAGAAGTAGGGGACAGGCTTCGGGGGGAACTGGGGGGGTGCGGGAATAGGGGGACAGGCTTGGGGTGGGTAGAAAGCCTGTCCCCTATTCCCGCACCCCCCTAACCCCCCCCCCCCCAGCCTGTCCCCCTACTCCCGCACCCCCCCAGTTCCCCCCGAAGCCTGTCCCCTACTCCTGCACCCCCTTAAGTACAGTCACAATCAAATATCCACCAACAAATTTAATAATACTTCTTGGTTAAGCCAGAAATAATATTCTGTGTTATTATTATAAAGTTGAATAATTTCCTTTAAATTAATTAGGTTGTATTTTGTTACAGATTTGTGGAGTGTAGTTGTACAAGAGACTTAACAACCTT
The DNA here is from genome assembly GCA_033782935.1 of Petrolisthes cinctipes. NCBI lineage: Eukaryota > Metazoa > Arthropoda > Malacostraca > Decapoda > Porcellanidae > Petrolisthes > Petrolisthes cinctipes. Next base: position 26,434 of record JAWQEG010007826.1, read on the forward strand.
TATTATTCACTGTGTTCATCCTTACATCAACTACTACTACTACTACTACTACTACTACTAGTTAATGTGAGTGTTTTATGAAGTTACTGTGTGTGTGTGTGTGTGTGTGTGATGTTTCTCTCTCCACTAACACACACACACACACACAGGTATTATAACAACAGTAACATATTGTGTGTGTGTGTGTGTGTGATATTTCTCTCTGCACACACACACACACACACACAAAATATTAATGTCGTTATCAAAACTGTGTGTGTGTGTGTGTGTATTTGTCACACACACAATGTTATATTGTTGTTATAATATCTGTGTGTGTGTGTGTGTGTATTTGTCACACACACACAGTATTATAATAACACTAAGGAGATAATACACTGTTGGTACATTGGAGCATCTTGATTCCTCCAAAGTATGTCAGAAAACAGAACCAGATGAACAAAAATAATGGTGTTCTGTTGTTGCTTGGAATAGTTTGGAGGAATCAGTTGCTCCAGAATTACATTGGAGCATCTTGATTCCTCCAAAGTATGCCAGGAAACATGACAATGGTGTTCTGTTGTTGGTTGGAATAGTTTGGAGGAATCAATTGCTCCACATTTACCACCAACACTGTACTATCCCCTAAAGTTATATTTGAACTCTTAAGCTCCTTCCACACGAGGCAAAAAAAGTTCGGGCAGACACTGTTACCAATATTGTGGGTGTGGCACAAGTGGTAAATAGCTGCCAGAGACGGTTTGATCTGGTAACACTGGTAAAAAGCGAGAGAATTTCACTGGGTTGCGTCTTTTTGCCTTGTGTGGATGGGACTTTACAGGTATAAAATTATCACTGATGTTATTATAATATTTGTGTGTGTGTGTGTGTGTGTGTGTGATATGTCTCACACACACACAGACATACAGTATTATAATAACATCAATAATTTTTATTTGAACCTGATGTTATAATAATATTTGTCTGTCTGTGTGTGAGAGTGAGAGTGATCTCTCTCTCTCCCTCACACACACACAGTATTATATCATCATCAATAATTTTTACTTGAACTGTACATCATTTTAGGTATGTAATTATCACTGATGGTTATAATATTTGTCTGTCTGTGTGTGGTATTTCTCTCACACACAGACAATATTATAACATCAATAATTTTTACTTAAACCCTACATTCTTTTATGTATGTAATTATTACTGGTGTTATTATAATATTTGTTTGTGTGTGTGATATTTCACACACACACACAGACAAATATTATAATAACATCAATAATTTTTAATTGAACCCTACACCCTTACAGGTATAAATTAATTAATTTATTCACCTGGTGGAATTATAATTGTGTTAATACTATAGAGGTTTTTTAATAAATTATAAAAATTAATAATGTATTTAATTTTTATTTCCTGTTATTATACACTGTATTATATTAGAGGTTTTGTTCTTGTGTGTTCTTCTGTCTTGTTGTTCTTCTCTTCTTGCATTTGTTCTTATTCTTCTCCTCTCTCTCATGTTGTTCTCTTCTCTCTCTCATGTTGTTCTCCTCTTCCTCTTCTCTCCCACTACACACCTGTAAAATAAACAAATTAATTATTGTTAAGGTCATATATAAATAGAAAATATATAATAATAAATCTGGAGCAAATGATTCCTCCAAACTATTTTTTTTTTTTCCCAAGCAACATGCATACTTTGGAGGAATCAAGAAACTCCTAATGTAATTCTGGAGCAAATGATTCCTCCAAACTATTTTTTTTCCAAGCTACATACAAACTGTATATTATATAAATCATAGTGGGCAATTAGGTTATTATTACTATTACTATTATTATGATTTTTATTATTACTATTATTACTATTACTATTATTACTATTATTACTATTACTATTATTACTATTACTATTATTACTATTACTATTATTACTATTACTATTATTACTATTACTATTATTACTATTATTATTATTACTATTATTATTACTATTATTACTATTATTATTATTACTATTATTATTATTACTATTATTATTATTACTATTATTACTATTATTATTATTACTATTATTTTTATTATTACTATTATTATTATTATTGAATGTTACTGTACTTGAACATTTAATACAATCTTTGACAAAACACAAACAGCTGCTTACATTTCATAAGTTAACAGAAATAGATTGAGAAAACAAAATGTAAGAACAGTACTGTACAGTCGTAATCAAAAATAATCATCCATAGAGGGGTAACTCACCTAAGAGTTTGACAGCTGTAAAATGTATTTTTTAGCTTATAGGCTTTCCATTAAATAGGTTAACTACCATCTTTTAATTTAATAGAAGTAGCTACGAAGTATTTAAAAACAATAATATCATAATTATGTGAACGTGAAAACATTACACAGTAAATTGTTTGAGGTACCCATATGTGGATGATTATTATTGACCACAACTGTACAACATAGCAGAAGAATCAGAAGGGACAGAACCAAAAGATAGAGAACATAAGGACATGATGAGATGTTGTGACCTGTTAGAGAATTCACTTAAGGTGACAGAATTTTGTTGGTAGTAAATCTGGACCAACAGAGAGAGAGAGAGAGAATGGAAGGAAGAAAGGAATGAATGAATGAGAGAGAGAATGGAAGGAAGGAAGAAAGGAATGAATGAGAGAGAGATTGGAAGGAAGAAAGGAATGAAGGAGAGAGAGAGAGAAATACAACAATGTAATTCCATACAAACTTACAGTTGTAGTAGTAGTAGTTGATGATGTAGTTGTTGTTGTTCCTCAAGGTCCTATAGTAAATGCTTGTACTGTTGTTGTTGTTGTTGATGGAAGGAAGAACACAGTGGACAACAAACAAACAATGAAGGTTCCTCAGTCTCTTGTTACAACTCCACAACTCTGTAACAACAAATTTACAACCTATTTAATTTATGGATGAGCAAAGATATGTGAAGAAATTAATAATAACAATAATAATAATAATAAAAGTAATAATAATAATAATAAAAGTAATAATAATAATAATAAAAGTAATAATAATAATAATAAAAGTAATAATAATAAAAGTAATAATAATAATAATAAAAGTAATAATAATAATAATGGGAATAAGGGGACAGGCTTGGGGGGGGGTTTAGGGGGGTGCGGGAGTATGGGACAGGCTTGGGGGGTGTTTGGGTGGTGCGGGAATAGGGGGACAGGCTTGGGGGGTGTTTGGGTGGTGCGGGAATAGGGGGACAGGCTTGGGGGGTGCAGGAATAGGGGGACAGGCTTGGGGGGTGCGGGAATAGGGGGACAGGCTTGGGGGGTGGTGCGGGAATAGGGGGACAGGCTTGGGGGGTGTTTGGGTGGTGCGGGAATAGGGGGACAGGCTTGGGGGGTGCGGGAATAGGGGGACAGGCTTGGGGGGTGCGGGAATAGGGGGACAGGCTTGGGGGGTGTTTGGGTGGTTCGGGAATAGGGGGACAGGCTTGGGGGGTGTTTGGGTGGTGCGGGAATAGGGGGACAGGCTTGGGGGGTGCAGGAATAGGGGGACAGGCTTGGGGGGTGCGGGAATAGGGGGACAGGCTTGGGGGGTGGTGCGGGAATAGGGGGACAGGCTTGGGGGGTGTTTGGGTGGTGCGGGAATAGGGGAACAGGCTTGGGGGGTGTTTGGGTGGTGCGGGAATAGGGGGACAGGCTTCGGGGGTGTTTGGGTGGTGCGGGAATAGGGGGACAGGCTTGGGGGGTGCAGGAATAGGGGGACAGGCTTCGGGGGTGCGGGAATAGGGGGACAGGCTTGGGGGGTGTTTGGGTGGTGCGGGAATAGGGGGACAGGCTTGGGGGGTGTTTGGGTGGTGCGGGAATAGGGGGACAGGCTTGGGGGGTGCAGGAATAGGGGGACAGGCTTGGGGGGTGCGGGAATAGGGGGACAGGTTTGGGGGTGCGGGAGTAGGGGGACAGGCTTTCTACCCACCCCAAACCTGTCCCACTATTCCTGCACCCACCTAACCCCCCCCACCCCCAAGCCTGTCCCCCTATTCCCGCACCCCCTTAAGGTTAATTCTATGTCTTGTCTCTATTACAACTCAACTCTACAACTCTGTAATAACAAATTACAACCTATTTAATTTATGGATGAGCAAAGATAAGTGAAGAAATGGTTTGTAAGCTTCCCAACCAACCTTACACTTGTAAGGCTTCATTATTTTCCAAAAGGTGAGTATCCACATTCACAAAATCTATCCAACAGTTAGATAATAATAATCACTGTATAGTTTATTCACCAAATTCATTAAATAATTCACCCAGAAGTCATTTAATAATAATAATAATGATAATAATAATAATAATAATAATAATAATAATAATAATAATAATAATAAAAATAATAATACCAGTAATAATAATAATATAATAATAATAATAATAATAATAATAATAATAATCACTGTATAGTTTACTCACCAAATTCATTAAATAATTCACCCAGAAGTCATTTAATAATAATAATAATAAATATAATAATACCAGTAATAATAATAATAATAATAATAATAATCACTGTATAGTTTACTCACCAAATTCATTAAATAATTCACCCAGAAGTCATTTACACGGCTAACATTCTTTTGTTTGCGTGCTTACAAACCAATACCAACCACTGTGGAATTGACCCTAAGAGAGACAGTACAATGTTGGTGGTAAATGTGGAGCAAATAATTCCTCCAAATATTACCATGAAACACACACACACACACATTCTCTCCCTCTCTCTCTCTAACACACACACACACACACACACACCTATATGGAAGGAGCTTGTTTTGTGGCATAGTTAGTGTTGTATTCCCCCTTTTTTTTTTTTTTTTTTTTTTTTTTTACTTTGTGATTACTTCCAGTAAAGTAAGTGGCGATGCTCCCTTTTTGGTTAAGCAATTTGCCACTTGCTTATTTGTAGATACCCATTCCACTGAAGTGATTTCCTTTCTTTCTAACATTTCCTTTAAACAGGCTATATTGATTCTAAGATATTTATCATCCACTTTCTTCATTGACCTCAAGGCATCGACGAGCGACTTGTTATCCACAAGGCATTTTATAGGCACCTTTTTGCTTACACCAATGTCTTCCATAATTTTTCCTATGTAATAGGCACTCTCAGCTACTTCTAATAATGCTAATGTTTCGGCTGCTAACGTAGACTTTACTACTCTTCTTATTTTCTTTGATTTCAACATGATAGGACATCTCTTGCCACTTTCATCTGATAGAAAAATAACAAATCCACCTTGAGAACCACAGTCATTAAGATTTGCAAATGATGCATCACTGTAGCATTCCAGAAATACATCTCTATAAGAAGCCTCCAAACACACACACACACACATACATACAGTATCCAGACACGGACATACACACATCACTGGGAAGGAGCTGGTGTCTTTTTGTGTTCTCAGGAAGGAAGGAAGGAAGGAAAGGAAAGGAAGGAAAGGGAAAGGAAAGGAAGGAAAGGGAAAGGAAAGGAAGGAAAGGAAGGAAAGGAAAAGGAAAGGGAAAGGAAAGGAAGGAAAGGAAAAGGAAGGAAGGAAGGAAGGAAGGAAGGAAAGGAAAGGAAAGGAAAGGAAAGGAAAGGAAAGGAAAGAAGGAAGGAGAGGCAGGGAGAAGCAGAGTGAACATTAAGAAAAGGAAGGAAGGAAGGAAGGAAAGGAAGGTAGAAGCAAAGTGAACATTAAGAGAAGGGAGATATATATATATTGATAGATGATAGTATTTGATTAAAAGATGTATTTTGATCAGTAATGAAATACTCTGGGCAAGATACTAAATGGAAAATAAGGTTATTAATGTTAGATGAAGTGTTGTATTCTAAAACCAACACCAATAGTGACAACAAACAGGTTACTTAGTTAGTGTTAAGGGGGACAGGCTTGGGGGAGGTGAAGGTTAGGGGGGTGAAGGGGGATTTTGGGGGGTGCGGGAGTAGGGGACAGAATTGGGGGGTGCGGGAGTAGGGGACAGGATTGGGGGGTGCGGGAGTAGGGGACAGGATTGGGGGGTGCGGGAGTAGGGGACAGGATTGG